>CAEGAD010012238.1:0-23580 GCA_903067055.1 Poeciliopsis paucimaculata
CCTGCTCACAACCTGTGTGTTTTTGTCTATACACCCCCCAAACATCACCCCCACCCACCACACAAAAAAAAAAAAAAAAAAAAAAAAAAAAAAAAAAAAAAAAAAAAAAAAAGCAAACAAATCTCAATCAGAGCTGAAGAATTTGATTACAATCATCATTTGTGTCCCTGGCAATATTGAAAGGGCTTCTCGCCCTCTGCACGGGCATGCTGCTGCAGGCTGAGGCATTTTCCTGAGAACGGGCGTGTGGAAAGACTGGCTGTCAAAAAGGCGCAGATTATTGTTGTACTAAAAGGAGAAGGACAAAATGCATTTAAAAAGAAATAAGAAGAAGAAGAATTCACACGCCCTTTGTTGCTGTTGTACCAAACAGAATAAATGTGTGGCTTTTTATAACTCAGTTCCAAGGAGGTGATAATAGCTGGTTAGGAGCCATAAAATGTCGAGGTAGCAGGTAAAACAGGCTGGTCCAAGCTTAGTTTCACTCCTCAGTTTTACATGCCTGTGAATCAGAGTACTTTAGAAACGATAGGCAGATTCTTTTCTGATGTTATAAACTGATGTCCTCGGTGTACAATCTCTTCTTATTTTTGTCATGTTGTCACTCTTGTGAATTTGCACGCTTTCCACTTGCATGCTGCTGGTACACTGGAACTTTCCTCCACAGGGGGACAATAAAAGTAAGATGCTATTCCATTTTATTCGAGTCCAGCCAAAATCTATGTCACATTTGACTTGTGGATGTGTGTTCTGCTGCATCTTATATTCTTGACTCTGATTTGCTGGATTAGAGTGATCCGCAAGGTGGAGATTTGGTAGCAAAACAGCGTCGAGTTGCTCCATGTTAACCCAGAGGTCATGGCAGAAATTTCCCAAAGCTTTATTCATGTCTCTCCAGAGCCAAGGTATTTAAGGAGGAGGCGTTTAAAAAACATGCAACTTGGCTGAAGTAATCATGTGTTTGACCCGACTTGTTATCTGTGTTTAATCCTCACCTTTCTAATTGCAAAGGATGGACCCTAAGAAAAGAGTTGCAGCTTTCACAATATGCCTTCCAAGAAACCTTAAGAAAAGATTCCAATGTAAACGTCACAAATCTTTCAAACCTTTAGGGAATGGTCACTGAAGGTTTCCTAAAAGGTTTCTTAAAGATTCATTGCTGCGTCCATTGCATGAAGAATTCTCTGGAGGCAAGGTGTGCATTTCACATTGCCTAAATATTTGATTAAAGTTAGCTGGAACTGGGCGTGCTGTGGGGGCGTAGGGCTGTAGCACAACCCACGCCTGGAGGGCCTAGTCCTCGACGCGGCCGTCGCGAGTTCGATTCCCGCACCCGGCGACAATTGACGCATCTTTCCCTCTCTTCTTGCCCCTTTCGAATAAAGACCACAGGAGCCCACAAAAAACCTTGGATATATATATATATATAAGTTAGCTTAAACTGTTATTATATTATCTTTCCAGACAACCCCTGAAGGTTACATTCATAGGGGGGAAAGTTTGCTGCGTTTTTATTTAGTCGGAACCAAAGTATCAGGTGTTTGTTTCTCGCGCACCGACCTTGGTTGCTAAGGAACCCCGCGGCTGCTGTTTGAGGGATGCTGAGAGTTCAGCCGCAGCGTCTCTTGAAAGCAGGCCGTGCGAGGTGTCCAGGTGAAACCGGAGGATGGACGAAGGCACCGAGGTATCCCTGAGCATCGCCCAGATCGTCCAGCGTCTCAAAGGAAGCCATTTACACTCTCAGATAGAGAGGCAAGCTAAAGTGAGTCAGTTAGCATGCGGCTAACGATGCGGAGCTAGCTGCTGCTGCTGTATGGTGCAGTGTTTCAGTAATAAGCAGGGTTTTTATTTATTTATTATTATTATTATTTCTTGTTCAGCTTCATTGTAAACTATGAAACTGTTTCTAGGACTGCTTGCATCGGCCTGAGATAAAATTGGAGTCGCTAAAGGAAGATGTGCGCAGTTTTCTGAAAACATCAGGTGGGCTGAGGTGTATTCTGCTACCTGCTGCCACGTCACAGCACGCCTTTAATATATGTGGATATGTGTCTCTGTTTAGGCTGGGAGAAAAAGCTGCAGAATGCCATCTACAGAGAACTTCACATGTAAGTCAAATACATACACACATGAAACACTTTTCCCAAACAGCTGCCAGGATCCAGTTAGGACTTTGGCTGCATTCAGGTTCTTGGTGACGGTCAGGATGATCTTTTTCTCCATCATCCACGATATGGAAATATTTGTAATCTTTTCGGCTTCTATAACAGCAAACACTTGTTGTTGAGAATGTTTTTGGCTCATTCTCCACCAACCTATCTGAGTCTCAGTTTGGGTCATTCACATCTTCTATTACTGGTCCCCTATTCTGTTGTATACCTTTTTTATTCCACAGAGAGAGGGTTCTGATGTAGTCAGATCTGAATGAAATGTCTTTCAGATGTGAATAATTAGGAAAAAGAAAAATAGGATGTGCACATCTGTATTTGCAGACTTTAATCTCTGTTGCCTGTAAGATCCATCCATCCTGTTGTTTTTCCATATTTGAGTAGATGTCTGGAATATCTCCAGTGATTTGTGTCTGGGGAAAAAAAACAAACAAAAAAAACGGCCTTATCCAGGAGTGAGATATATAGAATTAAAATCCATTGTTACAAACGCAGCCATTATTGCTCCCCACAAAACTCCCTCACAACTCTAAAATGATCTTTTTCTTATATTTTTGACTCACAGCCGGTTTGGTATACTTGAGGTTGTAGGTTCGATTCCAGCTTCTTTGTGTCACATGTCGATGAGCCCCTGGGCAACAGACTTAACCCTGATGGTACTGCATGCTTGTGAGTGTCGGTAGGTACAAGTAGCTGTAGTCAAAGCGATTTGAGTGGTCAGTATGACTAGAAATGTGCATTTCCTACATCCTATAATCAATCAACACATAACTGGACAGCTCATTTACACGTAGAAGCTAAAAGGAGGCTGCAGCCACAAGCAGAGAGTGTTTTTGATTTTCAGCTCATAGATATACTAAGAATCTAAGAACGTTTTCCAAGAAATCATCTGTAATAACATAAATCTAATGTAATGTAATCAAAATACAGTTTTAATTTTTTTTTTATTCAAGTATAAATCTGTGTTGTAAAAGCTGCAGTAAATTAACCAGATTTCACTCTTTTACACCTGTGTTGTTCAGATAAAACATTTTAATAATTTTCTACCACTCTTTTCAGAGATATAAAAATGTTACTATATTATTATTTTTTTATTCATACTCTTCACTGTTAGGTTTATGTTATAGTGTGATAGCAACACCTATTTACACCTTTGAGCAGGTTGTACTACTATTTCTCATATAGTATTTAGGAGACAGTTTCTCATCTATATATTCTTATTTGCATTGCCATTGAACTGTTCATGTTTTACCTTTTTTATCCGGCATGCAACTTCAGGTTAACTGGCTGAAACTAATACATTTCTCTGACATGTGTGCACCTCGCCTCCCATCATGTTAACGGATAAGTGAGCCTCTTTGCTCTCTGGAGGCTCAGACATCAGCCTGAGGCAGTTACTGACTGACTGCTCCGTGTGGCAGCCTGCAGTCAGCCCTGTGAGCTCCTTGTAGGTGTTTACAATAGGATGTATGGTGTTTAATGCGCTGAGTCCGTGAGTCATACAGGATGCCCTGAGCGGGCTTAGTGAAACATTTCTGGTGGAGATTTGTTCTGAGTCATTTAAGCTCTGATCGGGGGGCAGGGGGGTATTTTTTACTTTAAAAAATAAAGATTCTCTATTTGATGAATTCGTTCTATTTCTGAATAGCGTTCCATTTGCATCAGATTATCAAAGCTGTCAGTCTTTCTTGCAGTCAGCGTTTTATCACCCTGTCTTGCGCTTCCCCACTGCAGCCAGCTGCCTCCAAGCCATCCCACGGCTCCGCTGGAGCATCTCAAAGAGCCGCTGGCCTACATGCGTAAAGCTCAGGTCAGTGCGTCTCCTCTCGTCTCCGTCACTCTTTTGAATTCCACCTTCCTCTCGTTCTCTTTGTCTTCTTCGTCTGCTAATTCCCAGAGATGTAACCCCCTTTTTTCGTGTCGCACATGGGCTGCATGTGTGTGCACAGGCCAGCTGGGAGAAGCGCATCCTGAAAAGCCTGAACAGCATGAGCACGGAGCTCGGAGTGCCTCTGGCCCGTAAGGTAGGGGAAAACGCAGCCCGTCACAGGTAATACTGCTAAACTGCAGAGACTTCCCCAGTGGAAAGGCTGTCGTAACGCTGTATTTGTTTTCACCAGATGGTAACCAGGCTGACGTTTTTTATCTCTGTGTTCCTTTGCATGCACACAACTGTATTTAAACAGAGCCAAGATCTGTGTTCTGCGGGCCGCGTGTTGTTTGTTTTGTAAAGACCCCTCTGTTCCCTCCTGCTCCCACAGAGGCCCGGAACCGAGCAGAAGGAGCTCACCAACAAGTGGAACGAGATGGGCACGGATGAACCAGGTCTGCAGACATTACCCAGGGTTTTGGCCCCTGCACTCATCTGCCTGCTATGACGGATTGGTGTTGATGTGTATGCATGGGCTGGCGCATTTAGCATCAGCTTAACAACTTGCCATGTTGTACAGAACCAGATCTACCACTTCTGTGTTTGCTTTGCGAGCTATATTTATCCAGCAAAGGTTTTTCTAGCGACTGGTTTGTTAATGAGGAATGTGTCCATCGATTATGACTCTTATTGCTTTACACAGACTTAAAATATTCAGACTTCAGAAACGCCTTAGGAAGAGTTCAGTGTCTTGCAAAATAAAACGGATTAGTTCAATGTTTTCTATAAGGTTCCAACTACAAACCTCAAAGTTTTTTGTGGGATTTTAGTTCAATGCAAAGCGGTGAACAGTGATTAAGTAAAAAGACGTCCAGGGTATCTGCATCTGTTAAAAGTTTTAAATTTATGTATCTAAAATTAAAGCCTTAAGATGTCTTAAATTAATTCAAAAATGCAAATGTGATCCTTAAGTAGGCTCACATTTGCTTATTGGCGATCTTACATTTTGTTGAGGCAAGATTTAATGCGGTATATTTTATATAGTTTCTTTTCTGTCAAGCAAACATTTGAGTCACACGCAGACGTCTTCTGCTAACGAGCTGATAACAAACCGCTGGTAGCTAGCTAGCTCACTTTGTTTGTGTCCATCATGGGTAAACTGTAAATTCATCACTATTTGGCTGGACAATGTTCGTCTGCGCCTCCAGCTCATTTCTGTTGCCAACCCAAAAGCATTTTGTGCAAAAGATTCTGGCACTACCACTGCATAAAATCTTCAGTTTTCTCTTGTACATTTCTGTCATGCCTTGAATTATATTCAAATATTAAATTTGAGTTGGTGAAACTTGCAGACTCCCTGGATGTTTGTCTATTTTTTTGATATGCATCTATCAGATGTGAATAGCTAGAGACAGCAAATTTTGCCCCCTTTTTAAAGTCTCGCTGCCCATTCTCAATTGTATTTGTCTCTGGGCTTTGACTGGGCCGTTTCTAGTACGTTGATATGCTTTGATCTGGACTCTTTCATTGTAGCTCTCTGTCTATCTCACTCAGTCTCCAGTCTTTCTGGGCTTATTTTCTTGGTCTTCACAATGCCGTTTGTTCACTAATGTTCTCCAAAATCCTTTAGAGAACAGCTAGAATTATACAAAATCACTCATTGGTAAACGCTATTCGCCGAATAGGAGATTTTTGAGTCCATAACCGGAATCATAAAAAATCGATTGCAAAACCTGATAAAATGCGCTGAGGTTTTGTTCAAAGGTTTTGAACACTATCGGAAGGCAGTGTACTTTGTTGTTAAGTGTCGGATTTATTAGCTCTTTCCTTTCCCCTTGTTGCTCGAAGCCAGCCCCTTTCCAGAGAGCAGGCCAATCTTTTAGTCCTAACAGTGCTATCACAACTCAGGGACGTATAATAACATTTAGGATGTCACCCATCTCTGGTTGTAAACATTGTGGACTGCGAGTATAGAAGCTGTCCAGACCTCTTGCACAGAGCTGCGTTAACGGCTGCAATACCCTACTTCCATCCCAAAAGTTAAGCCCTATCCTTCCCTGTTCCAGCAATGAATTTACAATCATGTTGTCACAATTGAAGCAGTCTCCCTCAGAATGCAAAGCAGTTGTTTCTGTGTTTGTTGCAGACTTAAGTCGCTTCAGGCCTGTTTATGCACCGAAAGACTTTCTCGAGGTAATCGCATTTCTTGCTGCTGGTGATTTATTTTTGTCATGCTGAAAATTTGGAGATGTACCTTTTCACATATTTTTAAAATTTTTTTAAATTTTTATTGCTCTCAACTAAGGTGTTGATCAGTTTGCGGAACCCCAACCATGACAGCTGCGAGGACGTAAGCGCCCGGAGCCATTGGGGTCTCATTCAGGTTCCCCTCAACGTCCGAGATATTCCACAGCTGGTATATATAATATTCTTATACGTTTCTTAACAATTCTTTATTTTTATTTTTTTTCACAGTAATACATTTTAATGATCAAATGAGCATAAAACGTATTTGTGTTCCACCAGAGAATTTTTGATCATCTAGTAGCCTGGCCAGTTCTGGTGACTGTGACGGCCCTGAAGGTTGTTTTCAGTTGAACCATTACTGTGTTGATTTGGCCTTAATCTTTAGATTTCCAGCCATGTCGACATCCTTTGCTTGACCCCAGGACCACCCGAAGTGTTTGATGTTGAGCGTTAGTGTTGTCTGGTCAAAGCACACAGCTTAAAGTTCCAGTAGAAGCTCCACTTCACGTTTATATTTGTAATGGTATGGCAGAAAAGGCCAATTTCCTTTCATGCCTCCCGAACAACCGAGTGGCATGTGGATAACATCTCTAACTGTGTTTTCACACCTGGTAATCTGGTAGTCTTAGTTTGATTGGGGACCAAAATTGCAACATTTGTTACATTTTTATCTGGTGTAGCTTGCTTTCACACTGCACTATGTCAAATGATCCAATCCCTTTGAAAAACCTTTTCGCCCCCTTGCCTGTGGTGGCGCTGAATCAAGAACCACTGAAGGAAACAAAGAGGACAATGAGCACAACTTACTTCTTCACTCATGTGGTCGTCTTGCAATTGGAAGGTTGTAGATTTGGTTCCTAAACACCACTTGGTCTCTTTTCCATGCAGAGTTGATTTTCCTTTTAAAAGGAACTGAAGCTGAAGCACTTTACTTATTACAAATAGAATAAATTAGGAATCTTTGCCTTGTGTTTGCCAGCTAGGAAATTCATTAAGCATTTTGGTGGCCACCCAAGAAGTCAGAATAACATCCTCCCTACCTCAGATTAATTGGAAGGGTTTCTCTGAATTAATTTTGAATACTTGGTAGCATTTGCTTTTCTAAATGTAAGAGCAAATGATGAAATTTGGGAATATAACGAACTGACTGAACTACAAATGCATTTTGGTACAATTAAAACAGCTGACTAAATAATGTCGGAAACAGCTTTCTTTTTTTTCCCTGCGCACAGAGACAGGCGTACGCAGAGCTGAACCTGAGCTCCGGCCAGTTGGGGATTGACGACCTCACACACGTCCATCCAGGTATTTACAGGAAGCAAAAAGATTCACGTCTGTCTGATGAACCCACAATGAACAAACATTTTTCACGGCACAGCAATTCAATCAGTTGCGTGACAGCGAGGAAGCTTTCCCCCTCATCACTCAGTAGCTTATAAGAAGCAGGCACAGAAATCCTTGTTGTGATTAAATATGCGTGTTTGTCCATAGAACAGCTTGGCACACCCACCAGTAAACCCCGCTGGCTGTATATCAGTGTGTGCTGCTCTGTTGGCTGTCTGGGATTTCTCAAATAGTATCTTCATGAAGTCCAGATATTGACATTTATCGTTCATGCCGTAAATAGAATGGCCTCCGCTGTCTGTGTGTTTGTAAGTCAGACCGATAACAGTGCTGATCTAATCTGTTCTGCTCTCTCTTTCCTATAGACCTGTTTGAAAATGACTATGTTCAGATCGGCAAAAAAGGTTAGCGTACATGTGTGTGCTTTTTTGATCTGTTTTGTTTTGTTATGCAGCCCTACTCCTTCAGAAATTCAGAATTGTTGTTCTTTGGTATCAGCTGAATTCATAGTTCCTAGTCTGGAAAATATTGGGATTTTCCAGACTTTTTCTAAACTAGTTTGTCTTCTTTGGGAAAGAAAATAACAGTATAGAAAATCTTTGTATTTCCAGACTTTTTCCGTTATACCATTGCTTAATTGTTGTGTGTGTCGTTCCTTTCTTCAGTTCATCCTTATTTGCATACTTGCTTTCTATTTGTACCTTTTCTTCCTCAATCCGCCGAGACCTTTCCTACGTTTCTTTTTCTATATCCATTACATCTTTCCATTCATGTGCCTGCCCACAGCAGCATGAGCCATTAATTCATTGTAGACCTTTGTTAACTCTTTCTCATCCCTTGAGTTTTAGCTTTAGATTTTATGCCTGAATGATTAAAGTATCAGGGCTACGTGGTACAACATAGAAAAATAAAACCTTTTTGTGAAAATGGTCAAAAGCTGGACTAGAGACGATTGATGGAGAAAAGTTTCAAAAAACCTTTGAAAGGACCATCGAAAAGGTTACATGAAGTTTTGTTGGAAGGAGCAAATTCTCCTTCCAGTTGAGTCTGTTTCAAAGGTCTTCCTAAACATCTCAATTAAAACTCCAATAATATCCGTTACATGTCATATACACATATAGAAACTGAAAATATACATTGGTATGGCAGGAACAAGTGCCCTACTTCTCTCACTGACAAATCTTTTTCCCAGGTTCCATTATCAGTAAAAGCAACACTCAAAGCCATGCCATGAAGCCAGCGTAAACACAAAGCTTAATATGGACACCGATCAAGCATCAATAGCCTTAAAAACACAGGCTGTGCTTTTTATATACAGTGCCACACACCCTCTACTTGCTGCTTCAACCCTCAGTTGGCTTTGTTTTGACTTGTGGGCTGCGGCCTCTGTTCCAGGCCAAGTCTTAAGTGCCTTCAAAAAGGAAATTTAGGGGACCGAGGAGTGTGTTAGTTTATGCTACAACTGGCCTGCACCTTAAGCTGAGGGACGTGTGTTTTGGCCTACTGTTGCAAAGTAGATTTAGGAGAAGAGTGGGCAAGTTGAAGAGTTATTAAAATGTGCCTGAGGCGCTCTAGAAAGTTGTGCAACTCTGTCAATTATATGAAGATCTTGATTTCTGGTGTTTATGCTTGTGTAGGCTGTGAAATAGTAAGCCCACAAGCCTGATTTAAGATGTGCAGATGTTCGTTTTCCCATCTGTGCTGCTGGAGGACTGTGAGCAAATCAAACAAGAACCGTTTTCTGTTGACTTTAAAGCGAGACTGTGTTGTGTTCATGTGGCAGTGATAACAAGCTAAACTGTTCGAGTGGAGTGGAGTTCAAGCACAGGATGTTAGCAAAACAACAGCAGCTTAAATATCTGACATTTACTCACATTACAACTCCAAACTTAAATGTTACTTAGTTAGATTTTTTTGAGTTGGAACAATATAAAGTTGCACATAACTGGAAAGTGGACAAAAAAACACACAAAATCTTACTAAGTATTTTTGGTGTCGTTCCTAGTAAAAAATATCCTCAAGCACTTGAAATAAGACAAAGCTTACTTACAGGTAACTGTTCAGCAAGATATAGTCAAAAATGTCTTAATATTGATGAAAATGTACTAGTTATAAAAGAAATAAAGTGCCAGAAGGTGGAGAGTG
The DNA here is from genome assembly GCA_903067055.1 of Poeciliopsis paucimaculata. NCBI lineage: Eukaryota > Metazoa > Chordata > Actinopteri > Cyprinodontiformes > Poeciliidae > Poeciliopsis > Poeciliopsis paucimaculata. The sequence goes on from CAEGAD010012238.1 coordinate 9,775, forward strand.
GATCCACCTTCCAGCCAGGGCTACAATTTGCACTCAGGTAAGGTTTTATGTACTAGACTGGCCCATTCAAAGTACAGGCTGAGAATCTGGAGCAAGACCTAAAAACTGGTGTTGACAGACGCTCCTCGTCCAATCTGAGTTTGAGCTATTTTGAAAAGAATAAATCGTAGCTCCTACTGGAGCACACCACAAAAATTTACTGCTTGATTGCAGTCAAATGTGTCTCTATAAGAAATGTATAATATTGTGTTTATAAAAATGTGAAAAGTTTTAGGATGTATGAATGCCATTTCTATTTGCTGCTTTATACTGATTTGCTTTGTGCGGAATGGATTAATGGCTCATTTAAGCATTAACTTAACGACGCAAAGAGTCGGTTCCCGTCTTTCTTTGCATTCCTGCTTATTTTCAATTGCGTTCTGTGTAGTTGTAGTGGAGCAGGACAGCGCAGCGGCCCAGCAGTACAGCAGGCGGGGCTGTCCCACTGGGCTCCGGGCAGACCTGTGGGCCCTCATCCTCAACTCTACCAACCAGCTGCAGGTACGGCAGCAGATGCACCGACACTCAAGTTCACGGGTCACTTGCACAACTGCCCCACTTCCCAAGGTGTTTCCCGACAACTGAAATTCTTCTCAGCTGCCTCTGTTTCCCTCTTCTTCTTTTTTTTTTTCATTATATTTTTGTCTGAATCTCCAGTTGGATACATTAACTTCAAATTAAAACCAGTATATGACATATTACGCCAGACGACCGATAAATTCGAGATAATCTGTGTGTTTGCTGCCGTGGTGTTTATTTTAACTGGCCTTGGCTTGTCCCGTGTGTGCAAATGTTAGGATAATCAAATGCTTTCGCTCGGTTTAGCCTAAACAATTCTGCTTGTCTGCCTGTGTGGCAAAACACCAGAGTCCAGGATAACCTGCTGGGGCCCGGTTTGAAAAATACCGTATGAGGTCGGAGGCCTGATTGGGTCAGGGCTCTGGAGCGCAAAGCTAATCAAAGAGGGTCGCAAACATTGCTCAGTGTGTGTTAAAAAAAGAAAAGGCTGTCTTTTTGGGCACAGATTTGCAAAAAGTGTGAATATTACTTCCAGTCAAAAGAAACGATTTGCTAAAATTCAAAAATCGTGTTTAACCTAAATCTGGGGTATGAATAAATACGCCTGTTGACTGATTTGCTACTGAAACTGAATTACATTTTCATAAAAAAAATGATCACTTAACTCTGGTCCAAAAGCATCTCCTGACCACTGTTTAGCGTGGTGGAGGATCTATGATGATGTGGACTCATTGCTCTTCTGAATGGTCGGCTGACATTATTAGATTACCCGACAGCGCGAACTATAGTGAATACCTCAGAAATGTAAGTGAAAAATTAATTGGATTATGTCAGGAAGCAGAAAGTCAGTTGTCATTGGGTCTTTAGGACGGATAACGATCCAAAACCAAACTGACTAAATCAAAATAAAAACAATTCACATGGCTCTAAATCAAGCTGCCAGAAAACCAGCGGCGAGAGCTGAAGAGAAAAGAGCACAAGAAAAGACTAAGGATCTCAAAGGATTGTGCTAACATGATCCTCATAACAATATCATTACTAAGTTAAAAAAAAGTAATCTCAACGGTTTAATTTCTTTTCTTTTTTTTTTTCTGGATTAGCAACTGATGGGACTCTCTGGTATTTTAGCAGAAATCCTTTTAAACTTTGTCACTAATGTGGTCCACAATGCCAGTTCCAGTTGTTCCAGTTCCCTCCCTCAGCTCTCTGCTTGCTGCTGCTCTCGCAGCCGGAGCGCTGAGCATCGTCAAGATGCTCAGAAAGTGTCTCTGAGAACATTTTTATTACTCCATTTGGCTCATCTGTGAAAAGCTGTCTAAAACCGGAGACGTGTGAGAGATTAAGCATGTTCACGGAAATACGATACCCTCTCTATTCGTGCTCGATTTAACCGGACTGTCATCACATTTACTGGGAGGACTTAATAAAGTAGTGTCTATAAAGGAAGTGATAGTTTTCAAAAAAAAAATTATACAAAGCGGTATTTTTTTGTTGGCTTCTTTTTTGCTCACCATTCACTTAAAAGTTGTTTCTGTTCATTTCAGTTTAACATAATGACCATTCTAGATGGTAGGAGAAATAAAACTTGCTGAGTCTTCGCTCTTTCAGGACATGATGCACTATGAACAGCTCAGGGCTGGAGTGATCCAACACAACCTGCTGGTAGATAACCTCATCTACAAGGTGAGCTGGTTAACACTCATTCTCCTCTGAGTGAATGAAATATAGGCACGCCTTTAGCAAATGATTTATTTTTTTTTGTCTTCTCATAAACACATTCCTCTGAATGACTCGGCCTTGGATGTTAAGTTACTGCTGTGTGTGTGTGTGTGTGTGTGTGCGTGTGTGTAAATCCACAGGGTTTAGGTCTGAGCTGCTTTTCTTATAGTGGAACTGAGAAATGTACACACATCTGTTGAAATGGGACAGATTTTTGTGATTGTAAAAACATCACAGCATCATAGTGTGTATGTCTGGGGGATCTCCTTTAGAGGGTTTTGGACAAGACTTTTCATCTTTTGCAAGCGAGAACTTCTATAGTTTTAAAGAGCGCACACTTGTGCAACCAGGTTAATACCTGTGTGTTTTTTTTTTTGTTGTTGTTTTCACCTGAAAGGTATATGTGACGGTAGAGATGCAAAAAGTTGTTCTTTGTCACAAGATCTGTGAAAACCCTCTGCTTCAACAGGACGTCAAACTCACCGCCAGTAACGACGACTACTACTTTGTGTTTGAAGATTTCCTCTATCAGGTCAGCTCTCTTCTTTATGAAACAGTCAGTTTGTCATTATTTAGCCTTACATTATTTTTTCCTTAAACAAATAATAGAACTTTGATGTAATTGTCAGTATTGCAAATTATTACAGATTTTAGTGTTTCTTGTTCGTCAGAATTGTTTACACGTTAGCATTTCTTTTTCTTCTTCTGTTGTTTCACTTGATAACACTGGCAGCATCTTCCTTTTTGGCCACCCTTGGTGTTTACTCCTTCTGTGTGGCAGCAGTGATTTTTATCTGCTGCTATACTCTCCAACCAGGCGTCAGTAGCTTCTCTGTTAGTCGCTGCTCTGTTTGTATTTGATGCTCATCTGATAAACATGTTTCTGCACTTGCCAAACAGGTTAACTCGGCAGCTGCTTGTTTGCCGTTCTCTTTGGTGGCAAGTCAATGAACGGGGAAGGTTTATCAAAGACCAGGCTTCTGCATCCTTGTCAATGTTGACTGATGGCAGACTCACTAGGCAGTGAAAGAATCCGCTTCAAGTCAAAATGTTACTCAAGAGATGACAAGAGAAAGCGTGGAAGGTTTCTAAGAAAATCCAAAGGGTGATTTCCCAGAACTGTTCAGAGAAGACATGTTTTCTTGGTGGATGTTTTTTTTTTATGTGTGTATTGGAATGATTATTGTTTTTATCTTTGCGACGTAGCTGTTTCGTTATTTGATGAGGCACCTCCCACAGTTGGACAAGCAGAAAGACAAACAGAATCATGAAGCAGTCATTAAATATTAGCTGCGATATGAAAAATAAATGTGATTTAGCAATTGTTTTGGAGCGTTGAGTTTACTCTAAGTAAAATTTTTGTCTTTACCCAAGGAAACGACAATGAAGTGGTGATAAGAACTGATTGGATTTTTAGTGTGAAACCTGCTCACAGTAATTTGTTTTTATTTATTTCTTATAGATTCCTAAATTCACAACACACACAAATACCTTTCAGGGAGGGAAACAGTGAATAAATACAAGTGAAGTAAGGTTTCTTTGAAGATAACAAGATTCCTTCACAGTCTGGAATTTGACTTCCAGCCTTTACAAGTAATTTTAATCGTCTAACTGATATAAAACACTAAAAGTTGTTCAATGGTTCTGTGCTTTCGTACAGAATATGTAATCAACTGTTTTTAGTTGCAAAACGCAGTTGGAACACTGCATAATTGTATCTTTACAATGTTTTTATTAATACTCTTCAAAAGCAGGGAGATTGTATGTGGCACTAATCTATCTTAGGAAAACCCTCCAGATGAATCACCTCTAAAATCAATATGGAGGCAGCCAGAACACGTGATGAGCTTCTCTTTGTTTAAAATCTTTGAACAAAATGAAAACTAATTTATTCCTGCATGTCTTCATGGAAAGATTTTCTACTTAACAGAACATTTCTCAAACCTCCTCTCCACCTGATGCTTAGCTCAGTGAACTTCGATACATCCTTGCTGCCTCCAGGTGCTCCGTTAACAGAGTTATTTAGGAAGAGTTAGCGAGGACGCTTAAGGCCGTCACCAGGGCCCGAGTACATTAGAAGACCCTTAATAATGTGAACGAATGCTGCATATTGTTCTTTAGAAAGATTATTAATGGTTGATTTTCCACTTTTCCACTTGAAATCCTTGTTCAGCTCAAATTTTGAGCCGGCTGTTTCTTTGCAGGTACTGTTATGTTTCTCACGGGACACTGCCGTCCTGGAGCACTTCAAGTACAACAGCGCCACTCCGCCTAAATCCTACCTACACGGTGAGATCACTTGATACCTTTCCATTTTCATATGCACGCTGAAGGATACGTTAGTCACTGAAACAGTGATCATACTCCAAATGTAGGTATTCAATGCCTTTGTCTGCCTGCCTTGCAGGGAAAGTGGGAGACGAAGAGTTTGCTGTCATTTATCCTCCAAACGGTGAGTTTGCGTTGAGAGATTCTGACATGAAGGTTTTTGAATCAAATCAGAGAAAATTTACTGAGCTGGCATTTTCATTTACTCAGGTGTTATCCCCTTCCATGGCTTTTCTATGTATGGTGAGTTGTATCAAACGCATTTTTTTTTAATGCAAGTCGAAACGTCCAGTAAACAACCATGTGTGTTGTAATTTTCACAGTGGCGCCTTTGTGTTTCTTGTACAACGAGCCGTCCAAACTCTACAGCGTATTCCGGGAAATGTACATCCGCTACTTTTTTAGGCTGCACTCCATCTCTTCTTCTTTCTCGGTGCGTGCGTTTTCTGGGTAAAAGTCGAGTCTTAACAGCTCCACTCTACCTGGTGAATGAATTGACTTTATGTTGTTCTGTGCTGCTGCAGGGCATAGTGTCCCTGTGCCTGCAGTTTGAGAGGCTGCTCCAAACCCACCTGCCTCAGCTCTTTTACCATCTTCGACAGATCGGTGCTCAGCCGTGAGTTAAAATGCTTCGCCGTCCCACCTCTGCGATTATATGTACATCATATACAGTGCAAAACTATAAAGACACATTGACCTTTTTTCAGGGTGTCTGTGCATCCTTAAAAAGACTTATATTTCTAAAATGAAGGCCTTAAAATATCTTAAATTCATTTTAAAATGTTCAAGTTGGCCCTAAGTACAACATCCACATCCATTATATTTTGCCGAACCAGACTATTTAATCTTGTATATTCAGTTTTCAGTTGCTTTTCTGTGCAAAAACAAATGTAGGCACAACTATATAAAGAATGTGATTTCTCCCGGTCTTAAATTTCTTTCACAATGGCCTTAAAAAGGTCTTAAAAAGTCTCCAATCTGAGATGGTGAAACCTGCAGCAGCCCTGTTTTTCACATTTTTATCCCATCACAACCTTTAACCCTTTACTCTTTGTTCTTTTAAATTTTATGAGAAATGCCAATGCAAAGTATCAGAAGGCAAATAATACCTGGTTTTAATTTTTAAAAATCTGGTGTGACATGCACTTGTTTTTAGTCCCATTTAATCTGATAAAAAAATGTTTCCTCTCCATCCCATACATCTAAGCTTGCATACAGAGACATGAGTATCCCTAGAGACTGTTGTTATTGTTAGCAGATTATTGTATCCTGATTCTTATGAGCTGCTGCCATCTAGTGTTTATGGCTTGAATTACATTTTTCTATCTGTCATGGAATCATAAACGTTTGTGTGAGAGATAGCGGATGCAATTACAAACATAAAAGTGTCACTGAAGAGTTCATATTTTCTTCTAAGGTTGCGTATTGCCTTTAAGTGGATGGTCCGGGCCTTTTCCGGATACCTTTCCACCGATCAGCTGCTCCTTCTTTGGGATCGAATCCTTGGGTATGACTCGCTGGAGGTAGTTGCAGGTCGGTACATCCTGAACTCTTACTTCCATACGTCATTCTCCATCTTTCCCGACTTTTACTATGCTGTTCTTCCCTCTTCTCCCATCATACTGTCTCTTTCACCCTGCAGTTCTTGCGGCTGCGGTGTTTGCCTTCCGCGCTGAGAACCTGATGGAGGTGACGTCGCTGGCCTCGGCTGAGGTTTGTCTGTCCCGCTTTTAGACATGTGTGTTTGCAGGTGCGTCTCAAACGAGGAGCCTATTCCCCCGGTTGCATACACACAGAAAGCTAGAAATAGCTTCACCCTCTCATCCCCCGCCCCACCCAGCACGTTGACAAGTACTCGCCATGTCCTCTGACACCCATGCCTGTGTAGGAGGTCCTCTTTGTTTGTGCAAAGAGGAGGAACCTGCAACAACCATTTTTACAGCGTCTTGTGTGTAGCCTTACATTGTTAGTGTAGCCCTGAATGCAGGCTATGTGACTCGCCACCTTTTGCCCTCCTCACCCTTTTATTATGACGGGGTTAAGCGGCAGCATTATGTGGAGGGCAGTAGTTCTAGGGGGCACCATTTGCTTGCAAATTCTCCCACCTGCCCTTCTTAAGAGCAGATATCATCATAACACACTGCTCCTTATTTTATATTTAGCACCTCAGGCCCAGTGCTGAAATTTTAAACCCTCTTTCTAAACATGATCGTGTCCCTAAATTTAATCCCCCCCCAGTGAACCCAAAAGGACAGGGTGGGAATCTCAGCTCATCCTGCTGCTCTCCTGTCTGTAGATATTTGACTTAACTTTTTATATGTATATTAAAACGGATTGTTAGAGAATTGTCTGACTTGTCTTTTCTTTGACGAACGCACCGCAGGCCGTCCTCGCCGACCTCTCGACTCTGAAGGTCATACCGCTCATCCAGATCTTTCTTTTCGCCACCGCCATCTGAACGTCGCCGACACGAAGACTCGGGGTTCTGGGTCGGTTCTCGTTGCACAACAATGAAAACAAGCTGACTAATGAAAAGTGACACCAGGGGGCCACAACTCGTCTAGTTCAAGCAAAAAGCCAAACGCACCTTTTGCCCTATAAATAGTATTCTCCCTTTATGACGGTATTAGTTGTCATACAGTATGTAAGTTAATCCTAAGGCCAAGCCAGCCTCATTAAGCCGGGGGAAAGATGATCCTCGCGGCAGTTCTCCGATCAGCTGAGGTGAGTTGCATGAAGCAGTAATTGTGTTGCAACGGCAGCGTGCGAAGAGACGCAACGACAGCGCCGTCTCCGTGCTTCCATAATGAAGTGTTAATTAGTTCCTGCCATTTATGCAGCCCAGCGGTTCCTGCTTGTTATTATTAAAGTGTTAGATCCTTATGTTACCGACGAATGATTTGGCATCTTAGTTTGCTTCAGCATGATGAGAGAAACCTGCAAAAAGCCATGAACTACAGTGCCATCCACAAATAAATCTTGAAATGAATTCCTGTTTAATTGCAGTGGCATAATCTCACAGCATTTTTTTTAATTGCCTACTGTTTATACTGAGGAGCATACACAGAGAGGGGGCTTTTAGAGCATTTGTTTTCATGCAATCTGTCTTGGTTGGGCCTTTCATCCTCATTTAGCTCTGTAATGCTAGGAGGTATTTTGTTTTATATGGTCTTATTTTGACCATGTAATTTGGATTATTATTTGGCCTGAAAAACACAAAGGCAACCCTTTGTACGTTTATAGTTGAGTCTACTAGGTTTTTTTAACGTTTTGTTTTTGGCAAGATTCCCAATGCCTTTGAAAGAGAAACAGATCATCACTCCTAATAAATTGTGCTCAACAGTGGACATAAGATGTTATTTTAATCGTCATTATTTTATTGCCAGGTCCACTTTGCTGCTAAGAAGCTCAGTTTTACCCTCATCTGATCAAATCACATGGCTCCAGTTAATTTCTTACATAAACGGCATGTTCCCTTATCTTACCCATTTTCAAGAGTGGCCAAAAGAAATGTGAAGTTTGTATCAGTTTAATTAAAAGAATTATTTATCATCATTTGTTTTAAAGAAATTGTTGGGGGTGCGAGTGCAATACTTGTCATTTTTTTGAGAAGTAAAATAAAACAATTATTTCTCAAGATATATAGTTTTCCCCAACAAATAAATAACTTAAATTATATATATATATATATATATATATATATATTTTTTTTTTTTTTTATATTTTTTGTGTGAGATTATGGTGCAACATTAAAATAAGAATTTATTTTTGTTTGTTTTTTGCCCAGCCCTACCCTTGCTGGGTATGGGTTATGGGGCAATTTGTGTGGAGAACTCTGTAAATAACAGTGCTGTATGTGTGATGCACAAGCTGCTGTCTACATGCAGTTTATTGCATTTATGAAGGGTTACGACTCACTTTATGGATGTTTAGCACCTTCAGTGCCAACATTGAAGTGAAACGTTTTCTCTTTTTACACGACTTTAAATTATGAATGATCAGTCGTGGCATTTTTATTCTCTGGAAGTCATTGTCATTAAGTCTTGTGCTGCAAAAAATTGTATTACTATTATTATTATTATTTTTTTAATTAAATGTTATTAAGGCAATCACACCTGAAGTCCTCTGTGCTTCTTCTCTGAATATTTCTGCGGGGTTGTGTGACAAGATAAATGTTTGGACAGGCACAAGTGTATGCTGGAGGCTCACTGCAATCATTTCTAAATGAGCCCCTGCCCTACATGTAGCATATTCCCTCGTTCTTGGCCGCCTCCCTCATCCCCTGCTGTCCTCTCTGCAGGCTGGTATCGAATTATGCTGTTCTTCTCTTTCGTCTTTCCTCTCCCCCTCCTCCACCCTCCTGGATTCTGCTACATCTGCCACCTGTTTACTAGCACTCCCACGCCGGACTCTTTTATCAGTCATGCTCCTCCTTTGGGCCCCGCGAGTCTGTTGGTCCTGCAACATGTACCTGCTGTGGTGATTTAGTCTTACTGCAGTCCCTCCTGGTGGCTGATTCGTTGCATTGCAGGACAGCGTGCTGTCTGTCCATCAACACGCAGACACTGGCCGTCGTTGACGGATTTCTTTCTGAAATTTGAATCAAGCACAGTGATCTTAGAAGATGTTTGGGCAGCACTGTGTACTCAGATCGTCTTAGATTTTCTAATTACAGTCCTGTGGAAAACTCATTTACCCCTTACAGTGGAAATCAGGAGTTTACGTACGCTGAATAAAAAGACACAAAATGGGAGAGATTCAATTATTAATATCTGCAAAATCATAAGTTTACATACAATAGAATTTGTGTCTCTTTAACCCTCTTAGCTGTCATGATTGATGACACAAACGTCCTCGTGGATATATTGACTTCCTTGTAAGCATTTTGTGGGTGACAGTTAAGAGGTTACGCAACAAGGAAAAGCCAAGGTGTTGATGTCACGGCTTTGGAAGCTTCTGATAGGTTAACTGTCACACTTGAGTAAATTGGAGGCCGACCTGTGGATGTATTTTTAGGGCCACACCTGGGACAAACTGCTTTGTTGTTTGACAAGACTTGAAAGTTAAAAGAAATCAGCCAAGATATCAGCAAGAGAATTTTGAAGCGGAACAACTCTGGTTTATCCCTCAGGGGATGCTTGAAGGGGCCGCATTTAAGTTCAAACACTTATATGCAAGCATAGACATGATGGGAATGTCTGCCTTAGCTCTCAGGATGGAGATTGGTTCTGTGTCCCAGAGATGAATGAATTTTGATTGGAAATATGCAGATTGACCCCAGAACAAAAGCCAAAGACCTTGTGAAGATGCTAGTCGAAGCCAGTGAGACATGTCCTGTACCAACATTGAATGAAAGGCCACTCACTGCAGAGGAAGCCATTAATCCAAAAGAAATGTAAAGCAGCCAGATTACAGTTTGCAAATGCACGGACATATAGATCAATTTTGGAGACATGTCCCGTGGTCTGATTGCCACAATAACCATTATTACATTTGGTGGAAGAACAGGGATACTTGTACCGTCCTAACTGTGAAGTATGGTGGTGGCAGCATCATGTTGAGGGACTGTTTTGCAGCAGGAGGAACTAGTGGGCTTCATAAAATAGGTAACATCAAGAGCAAAGAACATTATGTAGAACTATTGAAACAGCAACTGAAGACATCGGCCAGAAAGTTCAAACTTTCTGGGCAGAGATTCTTCCAGAGGTTACAAAGTGGTTAAAGACATCAAAGTTAATGTTTTCCTGTCTCCATCAAAAAGGCCTAATCTCAGCCCTTTGGAGAAGTTGTGGGCAGATCTGAAAAGGCGTGAAAGAGCAGGGTGGCCTCCAGACCTGACTGAGTTAAGCCCGTTCTGTCAGGAGGAATGGAACTATTGTGAGAATCTTGTGGATGGAAACCCAAACGGTTTTACCCAAGTTATAGTAAAAGAATTATCTCTGACACTGACCAAATGTGTACTTCTGAATTCAAATAAAATTATAACAAATATTTTTTTAAAAACCCTTCTTGCAAAGTTTTTTTTTTGTCATTTATCGTCCATCCATTATCTAAAAAAAGAGAAAAACGTGGCCTGGTTTAACTACAGAGAGAAAGAATGTGTATCTGTATTTTTTTAGTCAGCGTATGTCACCTTCAGGTTTTAACTGTAAATGATTCACATTATTTAGTAAACATCTAGAGTGGCCTAATCAAAGAACAAAAATACTTTCACTTCAAGCTAGCATCAAAATAACATTTTACACAATTACAGACCAGCACACCATTCCTCAGGAGTATCTTGCTTCAGAACAGCACGCCATGCAACAAAAGTGACACAGTGTTGTAAACAGAGGGTTTTGTAATCAGTACGCAGACCTGCACACATGTTGAAGAAGAGAAGCCTTCAGAATTTCTGTTCACTCTGAAATTCTGTAAATTTAGGCATAACGTTATGCGCTTCTTTTGCTTCCAGAACGTCCCTGACCCAAACTAAATGACCTTATCTGTTGGATCAGATGGCACAGGCCTGCCTTCACGCTCCACTTGGCCATTCAAGATGCTGTCCAAGATGTTTGTGATGATAACTGCTTTTGATAGATCATGTTCTTGGAGAATATTTGCTAAACCAAGAACCTACTCTATTGGTACTTTTTCTTACAAGTCCGCAAAATTATTAGATTTTTTTTTCTGATAGAAAAAAAAGTACAATGTATGTATTTTAAAATATTGTGAGTTTTTTATTTACATTTATCTAAAAGTGGCAAGTAATGGTTATTTTACACGCTCATCAATCTGGGAAAAAACTGCCACAATCAAACCCTTTTTAATAACTGCTTACCAGCTTTTTACATGTTTATTTATTCTGGCAATTTATATTTGAGATTGGAAAACCTCTTTACCATCACCATATTTTATCTCCCTCCACAGATTGCCTGTCAGATTCAAACTGGGACTTGGCCATGTCACTCCAAAACGCCATTATTACTTCCAGACATAACATTGGTAACATTTAAAGATGACTTATAACCTATATTTCAGAGGTATGGCTAATTTGGGAATTTCTAGGAGACCTCTCAAATGATTGATGGATAAAGAACATCTAGACTGATTTTGTGCTGCACCTGAATAATACAAGTTTCCCTTTCTTTCAATAAGGGAAACATGCACCATTTTAAAGTTTTGAATTTACCACGATTTACGCTTCTCTCTACTGCAAAGAAATCTATTTGCCTGCGTGAATACTCTGGAGTTGACAAGTTACAAAATGTTTGGACCCCCTGATCCTGGTATTCCCAATGTTGGACCTCTTGATTTCTGATAAACAGAAGACAGTCGATGCAGGTCAGCCATTTTACTTGTACGTTGTGTAATTGTTTTAGGGATGTCATAATCATAATATCGATCTACGTTTTACTTGAATGTTATCTGAATCATGAATTGTATCACTATGTACTATGCTTCAAGCTCTTATCCATAAACCCAGCGCTGACCATCAATAGCAAAAACGTTTCTTTGTTTTCCGCGCGGAGCATCTTCAAACACAAGTCAGGAAGACTGCTGTTGGAAGCAACCAATCAGACGCTGCCATGTCGGGGCAGTCCAGCCAATGGGATCGCTCGGTCGGGGGAGGAAAACTTGGATGGGCCGATGGAGGAGAACAATGAGGCGGGTAAACAAACGTGCTCATCCTCCACTCCACTGTGGAAGAAGACACCACGCTAAGTTTCTGGAGGCTTCCGGGGGTTCTTACGTGGTGTGGCTAAAGTAAACCCACGGGGCAGCATTAGCTAAAACCTCCGGCGTAAATTTACCTGAACACGGGCACAAACACTCCCAGAAAAAGGTCTCTCCTGGTCAGATGGTGTCCCGCACGCGAGGGCAGTTGGAGGCAAACCACAGTTCTTCACCCCTCCCCGTCCTTGTCGTCACGTCAAGCCGCTTTGCATACCGACTTCCTTCTCCCGTTGGTCCCCATCAGCCAGCCGGCGAGGCGAAGCGTAGCGAGCAGCAGCTGATAACATGACGGGAGGATACAGTATCACGGAGAGCCACGAAGAGCTGACTTTAAAAACTTCATTCGGGAAGTAGGCGGATGTCGTGTGCGGCCGATATCCAACTCGGAGCAGGAGGACGCGGAGAGGAGCGGAGAAATGGATAATATTTGATGCAACCGGGATATTTTTTTGTTGTTGTTGTTTTTCTTGTTCGACGTGAAGAGGCTGAATATGCCGGTGTTTGTCCACTACTGTACGTGGAAGTACGCGGAGTGTTTTTCTTCCCACTCACAGCTCTAACCTAAAGGATTTAAATCGCCACTTTTTTTCTTTTTTTTTTTTTGGCTAATTGTAGCTTCTCGATAAAAACAAACAAACAAACAAACAAAAAAAAAAACCGCTATTTGTGTGTTGCTTATTTTTTTTATTTTGTCATTTTTTTTAAAAAAAAAACGTCGTAGTTAGTGGGCGCTCTTTCCTGCAGGCTTCGTGTGATTTTGTAAGCTAATCCACATTTTTAAATGTATAAAATTAGCCATGGGGTGGCCCCCCTCTGAAACAGCCTGTGGAACCATTAGAAGCGCCTCTCAGCTTTTCACCCACCTTCCATTAATATTCCCTGTTTGCTAGCTTTCCCCTTATTACGGGGATTTATTTATTTTTCGTGACACCGCATTTATTTTTGCAGTTATAATTATTCTCATTTTTCTTCTTCTTTTTTAAAAAAATATTGATCTTGACACTAATGCTGCTGACTGCTGTGTGTTTTGCGATCAATTAACCCCCCATCGCAGGATACGAATCCCCTCATTTTCCCCCGTTCTAATTTCCACCATGAGTTATATGGTAGTGAATGTATTGCTACGTGGACTCGTCATCTATGCGGTACTGGGCTCGGAGTGCTCCTACTCGAATGATCTGCCAAGCCACCCGTCTGATGCTGCAAATGTAGCCATCGCAGGTAAGATCAACCCGCTGTAATTTATTTTAAATATATTTTGAATATACGTGCAGGATTTACCCCCCCACACCGAAACACACAGTCTCCTCTTCCCCTCCTCTTCCTCGTTTCCCTCTGATCCCCAGTGGTTTTCTCGGGGAAAGCCGAGGAAAGCCCTGCGCATTGATGGAGAGTGATGCATTTTTGTTTCTGGGGGGGGGGGGGGGGGGGGGGGGGGGGGGGGGGGGGGGGGGGGGGGGGGGGGGGGGGGGGGGGGGGGGGGGG
>CAEGAD010012244.1:0-108882 GCA_903067055.1 Poeciliopsis paucimaculata
CCCGAAGGTTAGTCTGATGGCGAAGTAAAGGGAACCGCCCCACTTAGCCCCCAGGAGGTGCCAGTCGGAGGGATGGACCGGGATTATTTTAAAAGCGTCGGCGATGTCGGCCTTGGCAAGCCAAGCACCGCGCCCCGCCGTTTTAATGAGGGCTATCGCGTGGTCGACTGAAGCGTAGCAGAGAGAGAAGGGGTCCTTCGGGATTAGACTGTTAATGCTGGGAGTCGAGCTGCCGTGGGGAGCAGAATGATCGAGAATGAGACGTTTTTTGCCCGAGTACTTGCGGGTAGCTACGCCGAGGGGGCTAACGCGAAATGGGGAGAACGGGGAGGAACGAAAAGGACCGATCATGAAGCCCTTAGACACTTCGCGGGAAAGGAGGCGAGCCACAGTGTCCGGATCGACGAGGGCGGACCTGAGGTTCGGACAAACGAAAGAAAAAAGGGGATAGGACTGGACGCCTATGCGGAAGCCCTGTGAAAGGCCGGAGAGGAGGAAGTTGACGAAGGTGGGATCAGGGTGGGACCGGAGGAGGACAGCCAGTTCGCGAATGATGACCGGAATAGAAAATGCATTGGAAATCAAGGCTTGGACGGCCGGGGCAGACGAGCGGGAGGCAGGCAGCGAGGACAGGTAAATTTGGGATGGGCATCCTTGCAATAACTGCACACATGGAGGAAACGACAATCAGAAGAAGCACAGACACCTTCGTTGAAATTATTACAGAGAGGCCGGTTGTTGAATACCTCAATCTTCCGGCCCTTGCGATCGGTTAACGGGCCGGCTGGGCGGAACAGGACCGGCAGACGATGGGGGTCGGGGGGGGAAGAGGAGCGAACGGTAGCGTGGGGCAGAGGGCGCTGTGGTGGCTGGCCGCGGAGCAGGTGAGACAGGAAGAGGCTTGGGTTATCATGATGAGGAGTTCGGTATCGAGAACTGACCAATCGAGACAGATGCCGGACTGAGCAAGAACAGTTGCAGCTTTGCCAGCGAACGCTTTATGGTATTGATAAAACAGAGATCTGCCGTACTTGAGATTGAGATCTGCGATAAGGGAGAGATAAGAGTCGAGTTCGACTCTGCGGTCCGGATAGACAGCGCATAAGATATCGCGATAAATGCTAAAGGCCGCCAGAAATTCTCCGATGGAGAGAGTCTTCGAGAGCCGTGGGTCACTAGATTTGAGGACCGCTGTGAGTCCAGGAGTCGAGGCGACACGTTGGTCCACTTCCGGGGAGGGAAGGATCAGGGAGACGAGATTCACGTAATCGCCCCGGATAATCTTAGCCCGAAGTTTCGGGGAGACGAAGGCGTAAGAGGGAACATAGGGCCCGCCTGAACAGGAAATGGAAACGCAGCGGTAACCACAGCTGAAAAGGACCGAGAACGAGGAACGGAATGAGACTTACCTGACGCCCGTCCTGGACGGGCATTAGCGAGTGTGAATGGGGCCGAAGCGAGCTGCGCGTCTGGGAGAGCGCCAGCCGGAGCCGCCGCTAGGGCCGGCGAGATGAACGACCGATCCTGGAGCTGGGCCGAGAGCGAAGACACCGTCTGCTGGAGGAGGTTCACGGATGACAAGAGAGATGAGGTAAGGCACTGCATGTCCTTAGAGGGTCGATCCGGATCCGCGGGAGGAAGCGAGGGGGCGGTTGATGTGGAGGGACCCTGGGCCGGAGCTGAAGTCGGTGGCGCAGAGCAGGTAAAACCGGCGGGAGATTCAGGAGGACCCAGGGTGGCTGGCTCGAGAGCACGGGCAGAAGGCGGCCGGACCCGGCGACGCTTAGCCGGGGGGGGAGGATTTCCGGGACCTCTTACGAGGGAGGGAAGGTGGGGGAGATAGCGCCGGTGGAGAGGGAGAGGAATCGCTATGAGGGAGGAGGGCGGCCAGCGATGCCAGTTGAGGAGAGTCCAAACCCGTGCCGGGGGAAACGCCGCAGGAAGCCAGAGCTACGGAGGGTGGAGGAGGAGGACGGCCAGACAGACGGGCACTCCTGCGCGAGGGGCCTGGAGGGGAGCGGACTGGGTCGGCAGGAGTGAGGTTGAAGGCGAGGGGAAAAGAAGGATCGTCGGAGTCGAAATGTGACATGACGAGAGTGAATCAGCTGACTATCGAAGCACAGCTGACGAGCAGGAAGACCGAAGACCGCACGTCCTTTTAGAGGAATCCATGTGAGGTGATTGGATGGAGCGGAGCACGCGCCGGACCTGATTGGCGGCGGCGAGGGCGTGGAGTATGATGATGTGGATCAGCTGTGTTCCGTCTCCCAGCTTGAATTTTCGCCTAGGCTCCATTCCTTCATCAAAAAAACATACCTGTAGTTTTCCTCTGATTCTTTCATGCATGTTTGAGAAATCCAGTAGCCATTCATCTCTGAGCTACGGTTTCCAAGCAACTCCCACTAACCAGCTCCTTCAGACTAGCCAGCAGCAATTAGCAATCACCTGGTGGAACTGTGCATCAGCTGACTTCACTGTATGAGCTACTTCTCAGTGACACAGTGGTAAAAACGTGGTTAAAGGGTTAATCGAGGAGCCATGTTGTGATGACTTCCTGAAGGTGAGGTTTCAGGAGGAGCTGGAGTTTTTAAAGAGACTGAGGCCCAATTTTACGGTGTTAAGTAACAAAGTAATATTTCTTTGAAGTTGTATTTGATATGTTTAGCATTTTTCTTAACAATTGAAGGTCACTTGACTCTGCTATGAAATGGCATTAACACACCGTACTGCCACTTTAAGAGTTTTCTTTTTGTATGTTTGTGTTTTTTCTAGTTGACAGCCAGAACCTGGCGACTGACAACGTGTCGGTGATCGAGGGAGAGACGGCCACCATTAGCTGCCGAGTGAGGAACAACGACGACTCCGTCATCCAGCTGCTGAACCCGAACCGACAGACCATCTACTTCAGAGATCTGAGACGTGAGTGCAGCTCCACACCCCCCCCTCCATCTGCCCGCCCTCCATCTGCCCCGCCCAACTGCCTGAAATGCAAAGCTACATTTGCGATTCCCAGAGTTTCTTAAAATGCACAGTCATGCCCCTTTTACTGTAACTGAGAGAAATATTGTTTTCCACAACAAAAGGGATGGAGTAAGTAGAAACCCAATTTTCTCCAATTCCGGCTGCCCACAGAGGTTTGATTTCAGCCTCAAACCAGGAATATTTCTTTCAGAACTTTAGGTGGAGGAGGGGAAAAAAGTTATTTAATGTATTTTTTCTCAAATTGTTTCTTGTTTTCTTGGTTTTTCTGTCAGCTGTGAGGAATCTCTGTTCCTTCTTGGTGGAAGTAAAAATTAATTAGAACTAATTTTTAGGAGTGAGAAAGGGGGAAAAAATGAGACAAAGTATGCAGACAGCTGCTTTGGGACAAACATAACACATTGTCTCACTGCTCTGCACTCCTCTTTTGCATCGGAGTTTACTAAAGCAGGATTAAAGGACACGTATCTTATTTATTTCTTTTTTTACATCTTTTGCTTTTCAACTGCGTCGGGTTTTGTACTTTGCAGTGCTTTTATTTCCACGACGGCGGGACATATGTAAAAAAGATGCACCCTAGCATGAAGCTAAATCTGGTGGTGACGTTACATAACAAACACAAAATCCGAGCATAGATGTATAACACGAGGGCCACGCGAGACGACAAGCGGTCGTGGTTAAATCTCCAACTCCAGTGTGAGCGCATGAGGTAAAGATTTACATGATAATTTATTCAGTGAGGAGGAGAAAGTCAGGACAGATCAGCAGTTTGGAGATCTGACAGACTAGCGTCTCCTCCAGGGATTCAAAAATGATCTGCAGTTCGCCTGTAATTCACCGCAGGGACAAATTAGTGCTTTCTGACCAGCATTATGACTCTAATACACATTCATGCCACCAGGGTACTTCTTACTAGCGAGCCGCCAAGTGCTGCAAACGGCTGTGAATAGAAGCAGCCGAAAGTCTCACTTTTCTTCTCATGAACAGTCCATGTTGTATCTGTGAGAGTTTAAGCTAAGATAAAGCATTATATAAGAATAGGGCATTTACCGTTTTAACAGTAGTGAGACTCGAACAATAATAATAATGAGTTGATTGCAGGGTCTGTAATTAATTCATCACAATTAATCACATTTTAATCGAAAATATATAGAATAGAAATATTCTTCTGAAGCCAAATTCTACTTTGTTTCACTCTATTTTTGTGGTTTCGAGAGGCCTTCCCGTTCTGTAAAACAATAGCGAATTTTGCTGGACGATAGATTGTCCCAATAATTATTGCGATTATCGATAATATTGTTGTTTTGAGACAATTTCAAAGTATTATATTCATAATGCAAGTTTACCCTCTCAAAGACCTATAAACTTTAATTTTGTAAAGACCTCAACATCGGAACTGCAAGACAATGCAAATGTCCAAAATAAAACATGGCAACCAAAAACAATGAAACCAAAATAAAAAAAAACACTTGAAGCCGAAACCATAGATATAATGGATTATAATGTTTCTGTACAACATAATGCCCTTCAAAAAATAGGAATCATCAGAATGGAAATTATTTCTGGCTTGTTATACTGAGTTTGGCATCGCCCCCTGCTGTACGGGCATACATACTACCCACAAGACTCAAATCATTTTGCTTCACTTTCAGTGTGACCAAAAAAAAAGCAAAGAAAAAAAAAAAAGCAAAGTGGCTCTTGAAACAGAATTTGTGATTTGCAATATCAGTTTTGTATAGTTGCATTCACTGACTATCTGTGTTAAGAAGAAAAATTTTAATACAGGTCTATGAATTAGGTTGGCTCCAAATGTACCGGACTTAGTTTGAGAAAAAAATATTATTACAAAAAAATGTTTTTACGAGCCTTTCATACTTTGTGACTTGTAGAATGAAATCTGTGATCCACACTGAAGAATCTCCGAAGGTGCATGAGTAGTTTTGTGTCTGAGTGATGAACAAATATTCACAAGTTATTTGTTTGTTTGTTTTTTTCTGACACAAGTATGTGGATTTGTTTTTGCGCCATTTGTTTGGAATCATTTAGGGGCAAAACTGTCAGTGTGGGATTTCTTTTCAAAGTGCGACTCAAAGAATACAATGTGTGCTCTTGTACTTAAGAATTTGAAGCGATAACTGCTGCTTTGTTTTTGTGAAAGTTTAGAAAATTTACAATTACAAAACTCCTGTTGGCTTTTGCTCTCTGACGTCGACTTCACAATCGAAGGGTACAATATTTGCACCAAAAATACTTCTGTATTGTCACCATTGTACAAATTATTGTACCCTTTCGCTTCAACTTTGGATTGTTCTCCTGGAGAAAAACAGCACTTTGAACAGTTTGTGTATTCACACTTACACTTTGATTGAGCTAATCTACATTTCGTGTGAAGGCGGATCTTTGGAGTGAGAAAGAGCGGTCACTCTGTCCTTTTCTGTGTTACCAAAAAGCAGGCAATATGTAAAATATTCCTGCAAACCAAACTGTCATTTTTTTAAATCTCATAGTGCTGTCTCATACCAAGTAAAAAAGTCTGTGGTATACATCATGTGACAATTTTATTGTAGAAAATTATGTTTTAGGGTACTTTTCTTCTTTGAATATCAGTTGCTAATTATTAGACGTGAATACTTTTTTTTTTTTTTTTTTTAGCTTTCTGGTTGCAAAATATCTTAAAAATGTCTTAATTTAGTTTTGCACATGTGATTAATTTTAATTCTATTACTAACAATTCAACAAGAAATTGTTGCCAGTTATCACTCATAACCACGGACAAGGTGTCGAACGAGGATGCAGCAATTTATGTCGTCTCACCCTTAAATTAACATTTATCACCTACAATTAAACATAACCAAGCTGATTTGTCTTAATGTATTAGGTGGCATACAGAAAATGAGTCAGCTGCTGCTACTTTCCCAAATGTGGCAACACAAAATGTCACAAGTATTTTAAACTATTATGCTTTTTAACAAAAGCAATTAACCGCTATTAAAGAACACACACACGCAGCACTCTCTGCAATTAATGGGACCTCTGTTGAAATGATGTGCAAAAGCCTCGAGACGAGACGAGTTTGGGTCCTTGCTCAGCCCTACTTGTCACTGTTTCAATTAGTCTTATTTTTTTCTCTGCCTCTAAACACAGGAAATGTTTGAGTTTCTTTCTGTATCACACAGCTGTCCAACTTAAATTGTACATGGATTTTTTTAAAGCTACCATCACACTGTTTGCTATCTTGCCACGTTTATTGGTGGGTTAAAATATGTATTACACAGATCGAACAGTTTTGTGAAGATAAAAACTGTCAAGTCTTTCAGGATTGTGTCGCTTTGCATGCGTCTTGTTTCATTCATTTTTACACATTTAAGGATCGTCAGAAAATGAATTTGAAATATTCCAGGAGAGACCCTAAATTGTCACTAAATCATTTATTGGAGCTAATCAGAAAGTATACTTGTCGACTTTCAAGCATACAGCATGCTGAGGTGAGTGGATCCTAATTATTGCAGTCAAAGTGTCTGCATCACAAGAAGGCAATGTTATTGAGTATTATTGTATTATTGCAACATCTGTGGCAGCTGTGTAACTACTGATCCAGTGATACACATTTGAAATACATTGAACTATGGATTTTTGCCCTTGACTGCCTGGCTTAGCAGGGGCTTAAATTGTGTGTTATATAGAGTTTAATGCATAGTAAAGCATCACTGGAGGATTATTTACCAAAGACAAAACAATTGAAATGTAAGGCAGAGGCAGACATGACAGTGGTTGTAAGTTACCAGTATTTTTTATTCAAAACTATATTTAATTAATTTAATTTTCAATGATTTTTGCACTCAAATTAAATATTGGACTTTTACTAAATTTCCAGTATGAGATTATTACATGGCAGTAAATTAGCTTATTGTAAATTGTGATTTTTTTTTTAAGCTACCATTTTTTAAATATACAAGCTGGAAAACCTGGTGTGGATGGTGACATTTCAGAACACAAATAAGTAAAAAACAGCTTAGTATATCAACCTAAATATTGTCCACAGCCAAAGTGAACTTTATTATTTGTGCTCCTTTGAGTACTTCTGTTTGTTTTACACAAGAGGAACAGTAAGTCAGGCTCATTTGAAAAGTACATTTCAGCAACGAGGCAGTCCAAAGGGATTCCTGCCATGAAAACATAACAGTAATCAATTATGAAACGAGCAATAAACATCGCATTTTGTCATCAAAATCATCAGATGAATGCAGATAGAACATGTTGCGCAGTGTTCCATTTACCACTAATTAAAGTCATCTCTAAACAGGTGGGTTACTGTACAACCATCAGTGCATCCTGGTACCGAAGGAGCTGTTGTGGTTTTACCACAGTAAAGGTGTCAGACACAACGACAAGATCAGCTGCGGCTTTCGCTTGGATTTGGTGTGCAAACACGATTCCATCTGTCCTTGACTCTCTGGCTCTTTTACACATGTCATTAAGCTTCCAATGCTGCGAGATTATTAAGAGATAATTCACATCGCTTATGTAAAGGAAATACTGTCGTATCCTTGTTTTTTCTGTTTTATTTTTTTACAATAATCTCTTAGATTAGGGATATTGGGCTTTATGATTACACATGAGCATATGTGATACTTATGCTTTAAACCAAGATGTTTTTCTGTCTTGCATTTTTTTTACGTAGCGCCTTGGATCAGAGCCAGGACTGAAGGTGAAGGAGAGCCACCATTCATCTTAATCTATATTGCTTCCCAGCTGTTATTTCGCAGGCCCAGGTAGCCAGACGTGCGTTCGGTTCTCTCGCCAGGGGAGTCTGAGCGCACGTCTTTGTCACATTTGTGTAAAACACCCACAAAAAGAAAAAAAACGTGGCAGAGCAGAGAGCGAGAGAGAGGAGTGTTATGAAAGTATAGATTGGGGGCTGTGCTCCTATTTACTCAGACGGCAAAGATTAAAAGAAACAATAATCAGGAGGCTCATCGTGCCCGCTGATCAATGATGAGTCTGTACAGTTACAGAAGTCTTGCCAGGAGGTTAGGACAACCTTTCCCTCTTTGTTCTATATTGAGCGGCTCCATGTGAGCCTGCAAACATGTCATTTTCTCTGCCAAAGTCAATACATCTCCTTCGTCAATAACAAAAAAAAAAAAAAGAAGAAGAAAAAACCAAACTGTGTTGTTTATCCACCGTTGGATGTGAATATATGTCAGACTTTGCGACGGGCGGATTAAGTGTTATTGGGTTTCTGCTGCGTATTTGTACTTCTCGTAATGGGGTCTGGCAAACTCCCCCCGTCGACAATGCTATTCTAGGCCCCCGTCTCCTAAAGGACCTCCAGTTCTGCACAAACCAACCCTCCTTCCCCCACCCACCCCGCTCTGTACCCTCCAAGCCGGTGGCATTGTTACCTGTCATCATGGCTGCCCTGACACAGTGGCAGATCTTTGTGCACGAGAAGGCAAACAGCAGTGACACAGAGACACACCGGGAGCTGACAAGCCGAGTAGTCGCCTCGGAATAAGACACAAACAACAGCAGAGTATCGGCTTTACAGTCACAGAGGAGGGCTCTTTTTTTTTAAAAACAAATTCCTGCTGCAGCAAATAAAGATAAATTATGTCACGGGTCGGTCGGAGCCGAGCGCGCCTTGTTAGGGTGAAACGTTTATTCCTCCAGATAGATCCAAAATGACATGTAATTCGGCAACGGTTGTCATCCGGAATGAAAAAAATTAGTCTTTTATCAGTGAGGGTGGACGTCGGCGCGGACGGCAACGCGGCACGAGGCGATCGCTGATTGGCCGTATTTCCCCCCCCCTTCCGGGAGGTTTCCGGGTTTGTGTTACAAAGGCTTAATATTTAAAAATTGGTACTTTGCAAACAAACGTGATGTTCAGCTTTCAATGCGCTGCAGGTTAGCTCAATTTCAAAAACAGTTATGGCTGTGTTTTTTTTTTTTTTTTTTTTGTTATATTGAGGATGAAAGAGTCCGTGGAACATTTGTGGCAGGCTATGGTAGAAAAACGATCATACAGCGGATTTAATTAAGCACAACTTAGAAATCAGGACACATGCAGCAGTTCTGATTGTGTTGAATTTATTTTATTGTGTGAACAAACAAATTCTCACTACCATATCATATTTATTTACCCTTACAGTAGACCGAATCTGGAGGGCTGACCTTGGATACTATTGGTGAAATATGTAAAGGCCTGTGATGATCTTGGAAAGCGCAGAAATTGTGTTCATTGCACTTTGAAAGAACTTCCTTTGATCTCTGAAAGATATCTTTCATTAATTCCTCTGAAGGTCTTTTAAAGTATTTCTTTAGACTTGTTGCAATTGCTTCTAGTGTCCTAGTGCCCGTTGTGCTGGACTACACAACGAGCAGTTCGACAGTCTTAACAAGTATTCAGCGCAACAAATAAAAACACTGACATTTGCAAACAGGAAGATGAAGTGGTCAAAGCGTTCAGAGAGGTTATAATGTCTCAAAGTTCAAGCGTAAGCTGGTATTAAATTCATAAAGTTCTGCTGCAAAGAGCAGCAGATTTTTAAAGAGAGCGACCCAATTTCTAAGTGCTGCGTCTCTTTAAAGTCATGTTTAATCATATACAGCATTTTTGTAACAACTGCAGGTAGCATAACTAGCATAGCTACCGTTTTATAGCACGATCTGTGTGAATAAACATAATTCTGCCCTTTCAACAAATTAACATTTTTAAATGAAATACATCCCAAACAGAAAAAAATCCAGCATTTTCCTGCCTAAGCTAAATTATATTGTTTGTTCAAATAAAAATAACGTTTTCAGATTACAGCAACCAATGAAATTCTTTGCAAAAGCTACAAACAACTTCTCAACCTCAAATATGGGTAGAACACATCAAACAAATAATGGTCTTTTGTGAGCTGACCGTATCATTTTTTAAATTGTATCGGAGAATATTGCATGTACTGGTACGTTTGTATCTTCGATTTATCATCCTTGGGACAGTTTTCTAGGAGACTTCAGGATAGTGTTTCATAATTTGCTGAACCTACAAACAATAAGACAATACTGCTATTGAAGTGCTTTGGAGGTTAGTATGTAGACTGATTGTGAGGATTAGACAAAATACACAACACATAGAAACCTCCGCATCCAGTTTTTCTATTTTAAAAAGACTGAATGAAAATCAAAGGTACAAATAAATCAATAGCACCCCACAGTTAGCATCACATGTATGCTCTTAATGAATGCATGCACAGGAACTGTATCTATTGGCGCTCTTATCTAAGCAATCAACCTCTTATACGTCACAGAGTCATATGCTGCAATCTGCACTCATCGTTTCAGACCTGGAGTGTTTCCCTCTGCAGCAGATGCTCTTGCCTCTCAAAGTGCAGCCCCTTTTAAGGCTTCCAAAGAGCCTTGAGATAATATTGAGGCAATAAGGTTTCATATCGACGCCACCCGGAGACCTCAAGTAATGATCGTAATGCAAAGTGTGAAGCCTGAAGGGAATAATAAACTCTCCCCGCGCTTCAAACGGGGGCCGAGTGGCGTTTGTTAGCTCGACAGATGCGGAGAGGACTTGATAAAGAAGGCAGGTCAAGGCATCAAAAGGCCTCCCCAATCAAATCAGCCCAGGCTGTTTATGTAAAGGAGCTCTCGGGGACGAGCGCTGACCCAAAATGAGGAAGTCGGAGCGAGACGAAGTCGGCTAACCCAGTTTGACGACGAGGTCGAAAGATAGGAAGTCCGGAACAATCCGCGGAAGCATTTAGTGCAGAGATTCCCGGCTGCTTTTTGATTTGGACTTTGGGGCGTCTGTGCTTCCTCTCTGTGATTTAATTCATTATGTATGTTTGAATGCCTCTCTCCTTTCAGAGGACAGTGTGTGAGCCCGACCCGACCATCCGTGACCGGCCTCGGCCCCGTTTTAAGACTTTCTCAGCTTGTTAGGACTCTTCATGAACACTCCTCGCGCCTTCCTTTCTTTGCGAGTGCTCCGTGGACTGTAAAGATACTTTATAAATCAACTCGTAGAAATCGTTCTGAAACTCACTTTTCTTTTACTCAATTAAGGAGAAAGCCCCGCATAAAGGGCAGCGCTCTGCCTCCCTCCTCCCCACAGTTCCCTCTAATTTCCTGATAGAGCCTCAGTCGTCATCCTTTATCCCTCTCATCCCTCTCTCTCGTCTCCCCTCCTCCCCCCTCTTTTCTTTCTTCTCACCCCGCGCATCTCACACTTGTGTCCCTGCACTCTGTATCCCCAACAGCTCTCAAGGACAGCCGGTTCCAGCTGGTGAATTTCTCTGACAACGAACTCCGGGTGTCTCTGTCCAACGTATCGCTCTCCGACGAGGGACGCTACGTGTGCCAGCTCTACACAGATCCTCCTCAGGAAGCCTACGCAGACATCACCGTCCTGGGTAAGGTGTGAAGACACACATTGGGTGTGAAGAAGAAAGAGGGAAAAAAAAAAGAAGAAGAAGAAAAACCCACACTCCCGTTGTGAGTCGCTCCATTGTGAGCGGTGAATATGAAATAATAGTTATCTCTGATCTTGTTATCTTAAGCAACTAAAACAAAATGTCAGCCAATTAGGCTCTCGCGGTGCTCAACAGCATAACGAAAAAGGAGCAGATGCTGAAACTGATGGCTCAGACCGCGTTGGTTTGGCAGCTGTGTTGACTCTGTGAATCCCGGTGAATGTTGACTTGGCTGCTCCCAACGATTTCCCATTGAGAGTCAGCTGTGCCACACTTTGATGCTTTGGAGAGAAATTACTTTAGTTAAGCTTTATTATACATGCAGACATCCTGGGGGATTGAAAGGAATTAAAAGCACTTAAAAGTAATTACTCCAGTTGTACGACTGAAACCTAGCCCCCTTTTTTTTCTTCTTCTTCTTTTCTGAATCAAGGGGGTTGCATTCAAGAGTTCTTGAAATAAGCACCCACCTCCAGCCCCTAAGCCTCCAAGTGACGTTTTGCTTTCAAGTATGTGAAGTTCGTGAAGTTATCTGTGATGACTAATACAAGGCAGGTCGGGAATTGGGCCCGATTCTGTGTTTACATCCGAGTCAACAAAGGTTGCAATTACATAAGGCTGTTTGGCGGTGCCTTAAAACCTTTTGGCAATGCCTTAATAAGAGAAGCTACATGATTAATACTGTGCGTGATTTATTGTATTATTGTTTCAACGTGTGTATAACCCTCCAAATGTGTCACAGTTCAACATCGGACCGGTTTTAACTTGAGTTCTACGCACAAAAACGGGCTCGTTTTAGCACAACGTAATGTGTGGGTGCAGCATTTTTAGTTTTTGCCTCAGTCTTCCAGCTCTGACCCGATCTTCAGTCAAGTATGCAAAAGCAAGTTGGCTGATCCTGTGAACCTCGAGGTTGGCGTCCTGACTCCACCAGAGGTCAAGAAACACCAGATGGAGGATCTTGAGATGACTTACAGTCTTGGAAAAGTAATTAGGACATCCAGTTAAATGGAACAGAACAGTTTATCTAACAACGAGTGGAATAAGTTTCAAGCAATGTCAACGATTTGGAAGTTTAAACATTCACGATGCTTTAAATGAATCATTTTCAAGAAGTACTTTTAATCTGACAGACATGGCTTAGCAGAACCTATGTACGTTTTATTTTTATATTACTGTTTAAAATATGAAGGTGAGTATGCATAGGGACCATTGTGATTGAGTGCACTACTTAATGCACTTAACTATTTCAATTTAGTATTCCTTGGCTTTTAGGCAACTAATTTTATTATTTTTCTTTCCAGTTTAGGGCTCCACTGTTACTCACTTCAACATGCAGACGTTTTGGAGCTCTAGCCATAGTCATTAAAACATTTGGCAGCAATAAGGTTTTTTTCAATCTTAGAAAAGTACTAGCTTTGCATGTATGAGGTGAAACGCATCATCTTAAAATTGAATTGATTTCCATTCAAAAATACTATTTTAAGTATTAAGTTGCTTTTGTTGCTTTTTCAAGAGGGTCAGGTTTTAAGATGTAAAAACTACTGACTCTAAGTCAGTCCAATTACTGATCATCAATACGTGTTTATTATTATACCATACAAAGATGCATATTTCAACGAGTTCAACCAATATTTCCCAGTCATTTTTAAAATGCATATTTTCTATAAAAAATTGTCTAACAGGAATAAAAATACATATTCAGTGAAAGCATCATGTCTGTTCAAAAAAAAAAAAACCCCCAAGTGATGGTTCTGGAAGTTTTCTCTCAGTTTTCCAGCAACACGTTTCATATTTCAGGTAAAATATTCAAACAAAAAAAAGGAAAATCCCATAAAACTTGCTTGGCTTTCAGTGAAAGTCAGAAGGTTAAACAGGATCTCGCCATGGCGTTTCAGGAATTGAAATTCCTGCAAAAGAAACTCTCCAGTTGCAGTGGTGACGATATACCCTGTCTGAAAAAGAGGCGGAAAAAAACCTTACAGCAAAGCCAATATGATTCCAAAAATAGCATTTTCTGATTGCTGTACCGATCGATCTTGATCACATTAATTACAACAGATGTTATCCTCCATTTTTTTACAGGAGAAAGTGTAGTAGTTCTGGACAGGCGCAGTGACCCGTGTCCACAGGGCAACATCGTGTTTGTCTTCTTGCTTCGCCACCCACACACAACTGTTGGCGGTGTGAAGTGCAGGAAAGCCTTGTTTTTGCATCTTAATGCTGTCGTTTCACAAAGATATATAAAGGATTCAGTCTGAATAAGTAATTGTGTCAGGAATTTCATTAAAAAAACTTTTTTTTTCCAAGTCTAGCTAAAACCTGGCCACAGTTTAAAAATATTTGTCACAAATTATTTATTGACCTTTATATCTACATGTTTAGAAAATAATATTTAAAAAAAAGACTTAGGAAAACTTCAGTCACAGTATGCAAATTGAGGCCAGTGAAAATGAAATCTTTGTTCAAGCGTCGATTCCAAATTGAACTTCAATAACTTCTAGATGGTACCAAATGAGAAAAATAAAAGGAAAAACAAAAATGCTTGCAAAATTGAAGGCTTGCAAGTTTTATCATTGTAAGAAAAGGCTGTAACTAACGATTCATTTAGTTATCGATTGATCGATTGCTTATTAAACAATCATATCAAAACATTGGTACATTCTACAGATTTTGCATTTAGCCACCTTAACCTTTTTGTACTATATTGGAAATACTTTAAAAGACGATAATAAACAATTCAATTCCCTTTTTGAATAAGAAAACTAACATTTCATTGCCGAAAATGTGGTAACATGGCATTCCTTCAGGGAATTTGAATCCGGGGAAGCAAACTGTGCCACTTGTTGAGATTTTTGTAAGACTTCATAGGTAAGGGTATTTTCATATTAAGCGCAAATGTATATTTTACAGCTTTAATTAAGTTACTGCTATGAATGTGTTGGGGGTTTTTCAGCAAATGACCTTTTTTTTTTTACTCTGCACTGCAATAGCACAAAATCTCAAAGTGTTTTTGTCTAATTTCTAGAGCAAATATCTTGGTACACTTGAACTAAATTCAACAAGATTTAGGAACCGGTTTTAAGTAAATAATTGTTTAATATTTTAATATACATACTTGTTCCATTGGCAGATAATTTCACTTATAGCAAGACATTTTCAACAATTGAAATAATCTGCTAATATAACTACTATTTTTTCATGACTGTTTAGTAAATATTTGCTTAAAACAAGCTCCTATATCTTGCTGAAAATGTACATGCAAGTTAGTTTTGTTTCATTTTAAGTGTACTGAGATATTTGCACTAGAAACTACATCAGAAGTACTTTGTAAGATGGCGTGTTCTTGAAGTGTGTGAACCCCCGGTTAACGATTAATTGAACGCTGAATTAGTTGACGATTATCTCAACAATTGATTCACCGCGACTGATTCGATTAATCGTTTTTTGCCTTGCTGGAAAAAAAAACAAATGTGTGTACAAGCGCTGGCCTGATCACGTCTGTCTGAATGTTTGTGTGGTCAGTCCCGCCAGGCAGCCCGATCATCGAGAGCCGAGAGGACGTGGTCAGCGAGGGGAACGAGACGGAGCTCACCTGCATATCCATTGGCAGCAAGCCGGCCGCCTCCATCAGATGGATGAAGGGGGAGGAAGAGCTGACAGGTTGGTGGAATAACAGCCTCCCTCGGTCAGCTTCACGTTCTCCTGGCCCGTCTGCTCGGCCTCTCTGGAGCCTCCTGCTCTGCGAACAAAAGAAGGGGGGGAAAAAAAGAGGAGTTTTTCTATAAACGCGTTGTGTACAGATGATGTTGAGTGGCGTCCGTACACGTGAAGCTCATCCCGTCTGCCGTATCGAGTTGCTGCTGCTTTGCATTCCTCGCAAATTCAGCTCTGCCTCGGAGTAACTTTCGCACTGTGGTTTTCATTTCAGAGATCAATGTTTGGGTTTTAAAATTGCTTAAATATTTACCGGAAACATTTTCGCTACACCTCGACTGGCTGATGGAATATGTCTTAAAAAAAAGAATTCGACTCTTAAGTCTTTCCGATTTGCTTCCAACCAGCCACTCGGGGTAAACAAGCTTCATTTGCACATTTTATCTTCATTTCGGCGCCTTCTGTTGCCTGCAGAAAAAGTCAGTATGAAATCCGAGAGTGGCGGAGGGGAAGAAAAAAGAGAAAAAGAAAATCTTATTACCTCTCAGTTATGATTAGGTGTTATCAATTATTCATTATAAACTTATTGTACAGCAATGGCGAGGTCCACATTAGTCACATTGTACTGACGCGAGGCGAGCGTCTGAGCTTGTTGTCAAATTATATATGTATTAGAATGGAGAGGATACATCGGGCTTGTTGAGAGATGAAATATTTAGACAAGAGCAAATCTGAAGCTAAATGCCATCTGTGCCTCCAGTGTTCCCTACAGGAGTCAAAGTCAATTTCTGTTTATGAGTTGTAGAGGGTTGTGTTGGGGAGGGCGAGACAACAGGATGGTTAGATCAGCAAAATGCCACTGACACCCTGAGCAGGGCTAATCCACAGTGGCAGAGGATACATAAAGCTAGCCACAAAGTCATGTCCTCTTGTACCCCAGGAAACACAAATCACTTGTTATTACTGACGTGCTAAACAATTCATTAGTCCCCACACGTACTCGGACTCCACAGCAGACTTGGTGCAGGCCCTACAGGCCCCCGGCTGACTGAAGCTGCTAGCTAGCGGGGCAGCTTTAATGCTAGCAACGACACAATTTGACCAAATTGACCTCGAATAAGCTGATTTATTTTTTTAAAATGTGATGTATTGCATTCAGTTAGAATATAATCAAAATTTAATTGAAAAAATACTTACACAGAGTGATGTATTTAAAGTATTTTTTTCTGGTCTGTTTGGTGATTATGCTAGTTACAAAAATTTAAAACATTGCATAACAATTACAAATCACAAATTACTTGTTATGAAGGACGTGCTAAACAGTTTAGTAGTCCCTGTACTTACTCTGATTCCTCGGCACACTTGCTGCTGGCTTTAGAGGCTTTATAGGCTGCCTGGAGCGGCTAGCTCGCAGGGTAGCTTTAATGCTAGCAAAGAAACAAACTGACCTCAATTAGGATGATTTTATTTTATTTTTTTTTAAATTTGACGTATCCCATTCAGTTAGAATATAATCAAAATTTAATTAAAAAAATAATTAGAGTGATGCTTTATAGGCCCTGGCAAACGGTATCTGCAAGCTAACAGGGCAGGTTTAATGCTAGCAAAGAAATAAATTGCTCAAACTGAACTCAAATAAGTTTTTTTTTTTTTTTTAATCTGATGTATCCCACTAAATTAGAATATAACCAAGCTTCTATTTAAAATGTGTTTATACAGAGAGATATTTTTGAAGCATTTTTTTGTGTGTGTTTATTTAACTTCAGTGTTTCATTTCTTTCATCGTGAATAACAGTGTCTGGCACTGATTGAGTGACATTTGGTTTTTGACATAAAACACTTGCAGCAAAGCGGCTGCATAAGCAGCATCATCAGTTCCTCACTTGAGTTAGGTAGGGGCAAAACCTTGAGTTTTAACCTTATTTAAAACAAGGTTAAAAACCTTCTTATTTGAAGCTGTCTATTCTTAAATTTTTAATTCCAATCATTTACTATATTTAAAATTTTAATGTTTACTTTGTCTATTTTTTATCTCCTTGCTTTTTTATTATTTATTATTACAATTTCTTTTCTTTTTTTTTTTTTACTATCTTCTTATTGTGTGTTGTTCTTAACTTTCTTGTACAAGCACTTTGAATTGTCTTTGGCTGAAAGGTGCTATATAAAAAAAGTTGCCTTTCCTTGCCTTGCCTTGCCCAACTCCATCTTCCTGTGCTTCAACAACAGACACATCACCACCCACAGCACCTTCACCTGGCACATATAAGAAGACCCCTATACAAGCCACAAATGCAACATGCGTGTGTGTATGTGTGTGTGTGTGTTCTAACCCTTCTTGAAGACATTAAGGAGGGTTAAAAAGTGCATCCGGTTTGTTGTAAATACCAAAAAAGTTGGGATTTTCTTTCTACTAATAGCAATGCCAGCAGCCAGCAAAACACTTCACTCCTTTTTATGACTTTGAACACTAAAAGAATCATTCTCACATGACTATTATGTGTGTCTCTTGTTTATTGAGGTGCAGACTCTCAGACGTGTAAATAGAAAATGTAAACTTGCGACTTTCGCTTTGGTTTGCATAATCACACGCATCCATATTTAGTCCTCAAATATTATATTTCATTGAGAAGCACCGGTGCTGTTCGCAGGGAAGGAAGAAGAGCAGAACTGGAGGCCCAGTACAAGAACTGATTAAGACTAAACCATTTATCTGATGCTGCTATTGTTAAAGGTGGGAAGAAATGGGATTAGACAGCGGTGTTTAATTGTTTCTTGTCCTTGTGATCAAGGGTAACGGTATTCAAGAAACTGTGTAAAAAAAATTTTTTTAAAAAGTCAACAACAAAAAAATCTAACTAAAGCTTAAAAAACCTGCAATTTTAGATTGAGGCGTAAAAGAGTTTCGACTAACTCGACAATTAGTATTCAGTAAAAATCCTCAAGTTATCAAAAGGAAAGAAAGAAAAGAAAAAGAACCTTGATTAAAAAGGTTCCGACTCGTTTTTAATTCAAAGAGTCGTGGCAAGGTTTCGTATTTGACCTTGTGGAATCATATTTTTGGAATAAATACACCAAACCTGAGGTTGACCCGCTCCCCTTGTCTTAAATGAGCTTGCTGACATTTAAACTTACTGAGGAAGCCCTCTCTGCGATCCAATCAGAAGCTGATTTAAACACAGTCACTGAATGTTAACCTGAGAACATCTTGCAGCCTTGCTGAGCTTTTGTCACATTTTTTCCTTATGCGGGTATAGAAGTTGGCGTATAATCAAATTCTTAGTAATTTCTTTTTCACATAAAAATTAAGTACGTTTTGTGGCACTTAATGTCGCATAATTCATATGAAACATCTCCATTGCTTATGGTGCACCTCATTGGCGTGAAGTCTCATCCTCTTTTTTTCCATTTGACCTTAGTAGTATTATTATTATTATTATTTGATATTGCTGCAATATTTAGGTCCCTTTTATACGGCAGTGGTTTAAAGACAAAACCTTTTTTTTTAAAAAACAAAATAAAATTGACACCAAGTTACACTTTATCTGTTGTAGAATTACAAATAAGTGATGCCGGAATAATAAGAATTTTTGAGGAAGCTTAAATAAAGACAAAAGTTAACCAACACTCTGACTGTTAACCACTGAAGCAATTTGTCAAATCACACCCTTTGGCTTTGTCACATGTCAGTATGGAGGAGTTGCCATTACAAAACCTGACTGAGTTTTTTCTTTTTTTTTTCTTTTTTCTTTTTGTCACTTTCTGCAAAAAATACTGTGAGAATCTTGTGGAAGAATGCCCAAAAAATTTTTGAATCCCGCAACCCCTCCCAGTACCAAAGACATGAAAATAACCTCTTAAAAGTGAACGATGTAATGGAATTGGTTCTTCTTTTTTGTTTTGTCAATTTTAAGGAATTACTGACATATAACAAGCTCCTGTATCTTTCTGAAAAGTTATTTGTAAGTTAGTTTTGTCTTTTTCAAGTGTACTAAGATATTTACACACGAAACCACACCAAAAAAAGAAGATTTTATGTTTTTGCAGTGCTGCTAGAAAGTGTTTATTCTTCCAACATGTTCTTTTACATCTAATATTTATAAAGTGTGCACCTTATTGTATTATACTTATGCTCTTAAAATATGCTCTTTGACCTCTGTGGGTCTTTGGTCTCGTCTAGAGCCAGTTTACTCAAGTTTAGCATTAGTTAGCTTCACAGCCTTCCTTTAAAACTCCGGCTCTACTGATACGACTCATATTCTCTCATTTCCTCTCAGTGGCTGTGGCGAGTTTAATTCTGGTATGGAATTTATTACCGGTGCTGGAGTCGCACTCGTCTCAGCCGTCTCCAGACATCTCTATCGCGGACGGCAGCGCGTTGGCAGCCAGACGACTCGGGTTAGAGTCTGAGTGAAAGAAAATGTCACCCTGAGAAGACGGCCATGCTTGATTGCTCTGGGATTGATCAGTGCTCGATGCTCACGAGAGCGTTTGATTTGACATCTCTGCTGCAACTCCAAAATCTCCCTCTGCATTCAGATTCGAGTCCTTCTCTGACCCGATCCGCGCCGCTTCTCCTTCGTCCGGGATTCGGGGGCGATGCCGTTAATTGATAGAAGATGACTGGCTTGGGGATTGGGGACTTCCGAAGTTTTCCCTCTTCACAATTGCCATGGTCATGAAAGAATCGGGAGAAGAAAGAAAAACAGCACCCTGTAGTTTGTGGAACCAGCGTTTGCCGCTACAGCAGCTGCAAGTCTTTTGGGGGGTAGGAGGGTCACTGTTTAGGTCGTTGTCTTTTGCAGCATCTAATGGGTTTTTCTTCCAGCATTGCCCTACATTTAGCCCCATCTAGCTTCCCATCAGCTTTGATCTGTTTGCATGTAAGCCACAAATTTCCATTTTGTTTGCATCTGATCAGAAAACCCTTTCCCACGTGTTTGCTGTGACCCCTATCTAGCCAGCGCTAAGCTGTGAGCTGCACTTCATAGCACTTTCGCCAATGAATAGTTTTCTTCTTCCCACTCTCCTGTTAAATCTAGATTTGAGGAGTGCACAGTTTTCCTTCTCTTTACTAGATAAATGACATCTAAAGGCAGTTGGTTGGGCTGGATTTATTTAAAGGGGGAGTACTATGTATTTTCCATCCTATTAGCACAATCAACTAACTATGTGACCTCCAGTTGCTATAACAATGTTGTGTATATCAAATATGACTTAAAAGGAAATTTGACTTGTAATTTAACACCTTGAAATTGGGCCTCTGTCTCTTTAAGAAACTCCTGCTCTTTCTGAATCTCCGCCTTCAGGACATCCTCACATCATGGCTCCTTTATTTAACCCTCTACCGGTGTTTCACTGAGCAGGAGCTTGTGCTCGATGCTCACGAGAGCGTTTGATTTGACGTCTCTGCTGCAACTCCAAAATCTCCCTCTGCATTCAGATTCGAGTCTGAACGCAGACTCGAATCTGAGTCTGCATTCAGACTCAGATTCGAGTCTGAATCTGAGTCAGCAGATAGCAAACATAGTTCCACCAGGTGTTTGCTAATTGCTTCTGGCTAGTCTGAAGGGGCTGAGTGAGGCGGAAGCTCAGAAGCTTGGAAACTGCAGCTCCTGGGAGGAGCTTCCTCCTCAAAGGCGGGGCTAGGCCCACCTGGGCGTTTTGCATGGTTGCCACGGGAGATTCGAGGATTTCTCAAAGATGCAGGAAAGAATCAAGGCAACACTGTTATGTTTTTGATGAGGGAATAACATTAGAAGATGGGGAAAAGCTCAAAACAAGTTGATTTTACATAATTCTGCTCCTGTCTGCCAGGTATGAGTATGAAAACTTGAATGTAAGACTCAGTAGTTACTTTCTGCTGTTGTATCAGATTCAATTGCTATAAAATGTTAAAAAACTGACAGGGTGTGAAAAATGGGTGTTAAAATGTGAGACTGTGCTTTAAAACAGCAGTGTTCTGTGTGTGTTCTCACCCAGTGTTGTTAGCTGTGCTGATTGCAGCCTGGTCAAAGTAGTTTTCTTAAGCAATGCTCCCATTCAGACTGCTACGTTTAACAACCAGAGCAATAAAACATGAAATAACATGAACACTTTATGACTGCGGTAGAGTAAATGTCTTTGTTCATTTAAATAAAAAAATTATAATTTTTTTTTTTTTGGAAACATAAGAGATTTGTTTACAGTTATTACTCCACCAAGTGTGCTTTCCAAACGCCGTGTTCTCTCGCCTGCAGTCGGCAGTCGTCAAATTTAATGCCTACGAGCGCGGTGGCCTCTCGCTGATCCCGGCGCTTTACATTTTATGCCGGGCAGGTTCCTTCACGGGGCCGGGTGTATGTTACGCAGGGTTAATATCTGTCAAAGGGGCCACATATGTGTGTGTTGGCGATCATCGGCTGTGAAACGAGATGGGGGTTTTTACCCCCCCTCCACCCGCCATAGGTCCCGGCCGGGATCTCCCCGGTGACGAGGCTGAAATGGAAGTGTGCTGCGGGGTCAACGTCGGGCTGTAATTATTTCCTCACTTCATTAAGTGTGGGTAAACCATCACACTCAGCACCACGGCTAATGCGAAGCCCCTCTGGCATTGTAATGCTCTCTAAATGAATGCCCCTCTGACAGCCTCGGGCCTAGTGGGTAGCAGATTACTGCGGGGTGAGCCCCAACAACGCTGCAGCCTCCAGCGTTCATTATCGGACCCGATATGACCCGGCCGCTCCCGCGTCAGAATCGAAGGCCTCGGGGCTCGTCTGAATCCTCTGAAGTCTCGTCCGGGCTACCGCATCACCGAATCGTAAATTAAATGTAAATGCCATCTTAAAGTACTTCACTTTGACAGGTAATATGCTCTTAATAGCTATGACTATTTGCCCATAACCAGCTGCGTCTGCTCCTGCTACGGCTGCTGCTGCAGCTGCTGGGGGGATTGGAGATTTGATTTTGAACTTCTTTTTTTTTCTGGGCCAGTCACTTTTATTTCCTCTTCTGTGTGCGGCGGCTTTTTTCAGCTGATACAACAGTGGAGGAGACGTATGACAGGATGTTTACCGTCACCAGTCGGGTGAGGTTTTCTGTCACCAAGGAGGATGATGGAGTGCCGGTGGACTGCATCGTTGACCATCCAGCTGTAAAGGACCTTCTGGCTCAAAGACACTTGGAAGTGCTCTGTAAGTGACCCAGAAATGCATGTTTTTTTTTTTTTCTTCTTCTGCTTCTTCTTCTCTTTCTTTTTAAAGGGCCACGACCAAACTGAGGCCAAGTCTCATGCTTGGACTCCAGAGGGCTGGCGTTGGGTAATGGACAGAGCCCTGGGTGTTTCTGTGCTTTAAAGGTTTAATCTAAAAGTATTGGAAAACAGAAACTGTGAAACAAAAGAAAAGCTTAACAACTAAAGCGACAAAAGCAGCACAGAGGTATTTGAGATGGAGTCATTCTGTGCCAAAAATATCTTCATGTTATGCTGTGTGTTCAGATATTTCATTTAACCTTTGTCCTTACTGACTCTACACTCACCATACACTGTAAAAAAAACCAAAAAGAAAAGAAAGAAAAGTCTCTGATTTATGGTAAAATACCAGCAGCTGTGTTTGTCAGAATTTTACAGTATAAATACAGATTTCACAATATTATACGGTAAACCAGAGCTGCCAGCATTTTACCATAAATTATAAAAGTTTTTTTGTTTGTTTTTTTTACAGTGTAGACTTAATATTGATTAATTCAAACATACTTTCTCCAGGTTATTGAACAGACTGCACACTATTTTAATTAATTTGTATAATAATACAAACTGGGTTGCCAAGTTTGCATTTGATACTGATCTTATTTCATTTAAATGTATTCAACTATGTAAATATGACACATTTATACTTTATTGTTCCCATAAGGGGAAACATGTTCAAGAAAAATTCCCCTTATGGAGAAAATAAAGTATACATCTACAATCTGTCTAGATGTAGATGTATACTTCTCAATATTTGGTTTAAAGTCCCTCAGATGGTTAGTCTCCTCTGGGGTGTACCACAAGGCTCTGTACTTGTCACAGTTTTATTTTCGTCTTACTGGATGATGATTTCCTGACCTAATTAGCTCTTCCAATGGCAGTTTTTAATTGTACTTTGAAAATCCACTCTTACATCTCTGCCCTAAACTTTTTAAACTTTCTCTGGTGCGCCTAGTTCTTTTTATTTCTGTATTCAGTATGTGTTTTGTTACGGTTTACCCAGTAGGTCGGCCTTTGGCTTGATTATTAAAGTTTTATTACATAATTTTGGGTAATTTACTATTCTTCGTCACAGAATTCATTGACTTAGCTGGTTTGTTTTGCTTAAGGCTTAATGCAACGTCAGCCATTTTGAGGAGAGACATTTCAGGTAGAACGATCCCAAATACACGCAAGAATTGATTTTGAACAGACTAAACAGTCCAACGTTGAGCTTAATGATTCGTCCTCCATAAACAACGACCTCAACCTCACTGAAAATTTTGTGAACTATGTTGAAAAACAGTCTTTACCAGAAAACGTAATATTTTAAGTTTATTCTTTAATTCAGATTATTGAGGGCAACATAAATTTGCTTTGAAGTGTACATTTTTTTGTCAGTGTATATTATTCTCCATGTTTGGTGAAAATCAACTATAAAT
Source organism: Poeciliopsis paucimaculata (assembly GCA_903067055.1). Lineage (NCBI taxonomy): Eukaryota > Metazoa > Chordata > Actinopteri > Cyprinodontiformes > Poeciliidae > Poeciliopsis > Poeciliopsis paucimaculata. Next base: position 23,757 of record CAEGAD010012244.1, read on the forward strand.
TCAAGGCTTCCTGTACATTGTATGTAAACTTTTAAGCAAGGTGCGCAGAATAATTATGATTTAGAATCATTTTTGTCTTTGACAAACCAGCAAGAAACAGCTATACAGCTTTTCTATTTTTAGGCCACAACAGTAACTCTACATTTTTGTCACCAAAACGTGACAGACTGAAGCTGTGACTCCGTTAATGTATGCAAATCTTTAACACGTTAATTATGGACTAATCTCTTCACCGCAGACCAATCAAATGCGTTTCGCAACACTTTGTAAAAAGGCAGAATTGGTCTAACTTGTGTCAGCCTGCATATAAAAGGTTTTTCTAACAGAAAATAAGCATCTCAGACTGAATGGTCTCCTTCTGCATTATGGTTCTGGTAAATACAATTATCTGAAGTCTTAATGCTCAGTCTGAGGAAGAAAAAACAAAACCTAGAGAGGTCTACTAAGTGCTTTGTCTGCCGACTCGTCCATGATACGAAAAAGAAGCCATGACTTTTAACGAGTGAGGTAATACAGAGACCAACATAAAGCATTTTCAATTTCCAAGACAACAGTCTAGTGATGCTTTTAAACTCCAAAACCTGAAGGTTTGATTGGTGTTACTACTTCTACTGTAACATTCCAGAGGTTATCAACAAATATTTAGAAATATGACTTTATTGGATCATTTTTCACCACTTCCTGTATTATATGAATTGAGGAAGCCTCAAGATCTTTTTTCTCACAGATGTATTTTTAAAAAGCTCAAAAAGTTTTAAAGTTGCTTTTTGTGATTACCTCCAGTAATCATAGGAAGTACCACAAATAGGACAATCTTTATTTCATAATCTTGTCTGTCCCTAGTGTAAAAAGCTGAGCTCCATTGTAATGTCTAAATTTAAGCATAAAGTGCAGTTCCTTCTTAATACCCGTAATGTGCCCTTAAAAGCTCAGCATATGCTCTTACCATTAAATCATAGCTTTAATTAAACCTTTGGAATTTGATTAAAATTCAGTTTTTATGTAAGCTGCTGCCTTGTCTAATAGCATACATTAATTTCAGGTTAAAAAACAAAAATTGCTTTTCGATTATTTTTTTTGTGTTTTTTTTTTTTTTGTCTGATTCATTGATTAAAGAGGTAATACAAACTGCTTACCACTGTTAAGCATCAAAGAAAGGTTAGGCTAGTCTTTTGTAGTCTCTGTCGAATATTAATTTATTTTTTTTAAAGGTAGATAACTGTTTTGTCTGACCTTTTAAGGAAAAAGAGAAAGGTTGACTGTAACCGCTTGACATTTTGGTAATCTTTTGCGTCTAGAGATAAGAGAGTCAGGGGTAAAAAAAAAAACACACACACACACACATTTTGCTGTAAGGTAGGGAAAACTGACTGGATGTGTAATGAGAACATAGAACAATAATTTTATCATTTGTGTTTCACTCGTAGCTGAGTTATCTTTTTTTTTTTTGTTTCATTTTGGTGTGAATTTCACTCCAAAGTTCACTCTGGAGACCAATCATATTTTCCTTGGGAGAGAGGAGAAAATAAAAATGTGTTACTTACACTTTTTGCTTCATTTTTAGATGTCATTTGCTGTTTGTTTTTTTTCAGATAAACCCGAGGTGAAGATCGTGGTGACATATCCTGATGGGTTAACGAGAGAGGGCGACAATCTTGATTTGACATGTATCGCTGAGGGAAAACCACAGTGAGTTGTTTTTCACACACACACACACACGCGGATGAACTTAAGCACTGGAGATTGCTGTTTACTCGGCATAGCCATCCCTCTCCAAACATCCTCTTAACCTTTCTATTTCATTGTACCATTAAACCAGTTGTTAGCATGCCGTACGCCATTAGGCACCCCGCCCTCCGCCGTCGATTTCAGATCTGACCTTTATTTCGGATTTCTAGCATGGGATAGACAGCGTCTGAGTGATGCGTGTGGCATTTGTGCTTTCTAGCCCCCATCAGATCAACTGGCTCAGGGTGGACGAAGACGTGCCGCCGCACGCCGTGGTCACCGGCTCCGATCTCTTGATCGAGAACCTGAACAAGTCGTACAACGGCACCTACCGCTGCGTGGCGTCGAACGCCGTCGGCGAGGCCTACGACGACTACGTCCTCCATGTGTACGGTATGTTACAGCTCACCATCGCACCGGATCGTTGGCTTCCTCATGCGTGGGACGCTCTGTAACATTGCTCACATCAGTACCGAGCCCGCATGGCTTTATTGTTCTGGAAATGATCACCAAACGACGGGCATTTGTGACAGACTCCACCTTTTCAAAATCGGAGCGGTATTCGTAGAAGTTTTTTTTTTTTAATGCTGCAACAAGTGACGACCACTTTTATGCATTTTAATGGGATTTTTATGTAACATACCAACACATTCATGCATGACTCAAGTGTAGGGCTGGACGACACAGGCTGAAAAACGTATCAGTCAATATCGGTAATTATTGATTCGTTTTTTATAAACGGCAACATTTTATTTGGGTTGGGTGTGCATAATGGACTGACATGACAGTGTCAGCGTAACACCTGACTTTGTCATGAAGTGTCATTTGGTAGATAAAGACAAATTTAACGCAACTTTGCTTTGAAAGTGTCATTATTCATTGAATAATGCAAAGTTGAGACTTTTAATGCACGTTAAATGCAACGTTTACTGCTACTTTGCAATTAAAATGTAATTATTTACCGACTCGACCGGACGTTGCTAGGTAACCAAAGAGCGAGTTAGCTGAAGTCACCAACCTTGCATAGCCGGCCCTGACAGGTTGAGCAGCTAAAGCTTTTCCTCTGCCTACATCTCCCAGAATGCTGTGCAGAGACCAGAGTTTGGTGAATGTTGAATTTTCTGTCAGGTGTTTTATCTGTTGCGATAAATATTGTTACTGATTCATTATCCAGCCCTCTTTCAGTGGCAAAAAAAATCATCTCATGTTTGTTCATTCCTTGTGTAACTCGAAAATATTACACAAAGAGCCTCTACATGCATCAATTTTGCTTTTAAATTCTAGTCTTGACTTTGACTAGGCCATTCTAACGGAAAGTTATATTTTGATCAAAACTGTCCTGTAGTTTACCTGCCTGGATGTTTATTCAAGTTATTTTAATAACTTGAATAAACTTGAAGGTGAATTTTTTTCCACAGTCTTTTCGCAGACTCCAATAGGTTTTCTTACAGTACTTTCATGAAAGATGCAAAAATTATCCTTGATACGGCACTACATATCAGCTCCTTTCTGCTCTATAAATTGAAGTATGCGGAGCAGGAAGTAAGATAATGGACTTTTTTCTTTTTTTTTTCCGCCTGTGCTGGGTTGAAGAAAGCCAGCTTGATTCTTGAATCTTAAAAAAAAAAAAAGAAGAAGAAATAAAAAAACAAACAAACATGGAACGGAAGAAAACTTGAATGTGAGGTTTTTCTTTTTTCAACGTTGACAGAAGGGCAGCAAATAAACCAAGTGGAACTGCTGCACCAAAACAGCATGTCGTGCCATATGCTCTGCAGTTAGCGGAGCCGGAGGGAGGGCGAGACGTGGACAGGTCAAATTTATACGGAAATATGGAGAGTGCCTGTTCGCCGGCTTCCGAGCTCCACTGAAGTCTGAAACTTTTCAGGCCCCAGAAACGCCGCCCCGCACGACTCCAGGCAATTAATCAGAGTTCACACGCTCCCCTCTGGAGCTTTAGAATAATTAATATGACTGTGCACCTGTAATGGTTTGTTTATTACCATTTGGATTGTTATAATTTTCTTTTTTTTTTTTTTTTTTTTTACAGTTTTCCTTTGGGGCAGTTTGGTCGTTTTTCCTTCTTCTTTTTTTCCATTTTGCTCAGAAAATGTAAAAAAAAATAATAATAAAGTCATTGCTGTTCCTATTTGGTGCTGTTAATAAGGAAAATATTTTTCCGGCCGACAGCGGCGATGCTTTTCGGCAATTAACTTTTTTTCAAACTTTTAATTAAAATGTTGTGCAGATTCTTGTTATTTCATTAACCCGTATAGGTGCACAGCAGTAAACTATCATGGATAGTTTTTCCTGGACAGACCAAGAAAAAAATGATTTTTTTTATGCAGAAAACAGCCTATGTTAAAGCATCCTCATGCGCTGCACAGTTAATGTGCTCAGTGCAACGCTCTTTTGTGCAAGAATGGCTGCATCAGTGCAGCATGGCACAGACGTGATCAGCATGTCCACTGGAATGCTACGGCTTATGAAAGGTCATTTGAGCCTGATCCAGGATCAGCCATTTTTTGGCATATTATGGACATTTAAGGACCTTTCTGTGTTAAAACCGCAGCATGTATACGTGATTATTATTAATGTTTTTTTTTACACGTTTGGTGAAACTGTCACCATGTTGAGTTTGGTACGAGACAGATAATCCGTGAAAAAACCGAGCTCTTCTCCAATCACAATCTCTTGCGGCGCTGCTTTCGCTAGCAGACTACAGTAAACAAGTAGGCTCGCTAGCATAGCCATCGATGGCTTCAGATAAACGGTTTTCTTGTAACGGTAAGTTGTTTCTCTGCCACTATCACATTCAGCAGAGAGTACTCAGTGGTGATTGACAGCACTAAGACCCGCCTCCTAGCTCTGATTGGTTGTTTTTGGTCGGGAGACGTGCATTTCCCCACATGGCAGTAGAAGCTCAGAGAGGAGGTAGAGGAAGTCGATCTCTTCTGTTTTCTGTTGTGCTTTTATGACATAATAGCAGTTTTAACAAGTACATAAAAAACATTTTCTTCATAAAAGTAACATGCTGCAGTTTTAATGCTGAGACCTTTGGCATTGGGAATGGTTATTGTCAGAAGACGGATCTTAAGGGAATGGAAATCCTCCTTTCAGATGTGACTAATGGACATGATGTCATTAATACAGATGGAAAGATCCCGGAGTAAAAAATATTTGAGGACTTTTCAAAGTGCTTGGAAGCCATTCCTTCTTCAGCTAGAGACAGCTAATGTAGACTGATGCCCTATCTCCTAACTCCAGCTGCAATTACTGTTACATTTATTTATTTTTACTGCTTTGTATAACCCTTTGTGACGAACTTCCTGTCGAACTGGCAAAACAGTGTCTTGTCTGAGCCGCTGTTGGCTTGTTTATGTGAAAATGAAAAATATGTAAAATTTGGGGAGGAAAAAAACATGACTTTGGATTTGATAAATCAGTGGATCTATAACAGCAGATTATAAAAACATTTCTCCCCCATCTCATGGCTCAACTTGCACTCTGTGGTTTGTACACTTTTACTCCAGGATGGGAAACCTCGGTTTCCAAATGAAATTCAAATTTCTTCTTTTTGCCATCTGGACAGAGGACTTTGGAGCAAAGACCAACATGTTTGGTTTTTGGTTTTCTGTTTTCCTGTTTTGTCTGATTCAGGAGTGCAAGAAATGCAAGAGTCATAAGCTATGTCCTATAACTCTGAGTGGTGGCTTTCACAGCTGAAGTCCCCACGCCGCTGTGAATCGCCCTCAAACCTTGGAATGAACTTCACAGCAGTGGCGCTCTGAAGAGGGGAGCTAGAGGGGCCCACAGCCCCAGACAGAAACCATGGTCATGTCACAAGAAGTCATCTTTTTTTAATGAATACATAAAGAAATAAATAAAATTTTTTTTTTCTTTAGCTGTGCCCCTCTAAAAAAACATTAGAGGCCCTAAGAAATAAATACAATTTTTTTTTTTTCTTTAGCTGTGCCCCTCTAAAAAAAACATTAGAGGCCCTAGTTTGGGCATTCCTATATAGATTTTCAGTTTCTCAGATTTTTGTTACAATTTTCTGATTGTTTCACAGTTCTATCAAAACTGTGATTGTGCCTGTTTCTGTGCCCCTTTTTCTACCACACCTTTTGCTTCCACTGAACTTTCCATTAATATGCTTGGCTTTTTTTTCTTTCTTTTTTTTTTTAGCAACAACCTTTAATGACACACGACCCCGTTAGGAGTCTACCATAACCCCCTTCTTCTCTTAACTACTGTGAACGGTCTCGAATAATATTAAATTGTATTTATTTTCTGAAGCTGAAGAATCATCATCATTAACTGTAATAAGCGCAAATAATGACTGCGGATTTAACACGGTCATAAATGACATATTTAGTTTTTTGTTGACTTAGTTGTTCCACAGACAACTTTTAAAGGGCAACACGGAGGCCGTCTCTCCAGAGGCATGAATTTCAATGAGCTGACAATTGGCTCAACTCTCTTCATTTAGGCCTCATTTTCTCTTTTATTCTAACATGACTGTCATCATTTTCACAGCTGTGGGCATGTTAATGTTTTGTTTTTTTGTTTTTTATTATTATTATTATTCTTTTTTTTGTTTTTCTTTTTGTTTTTCAGCACATAACTACAAAAGCCCATTTAAAACACAACCAATTAATCACTGGAACAATTACTGTGATCTTCGGAGGTATTTACTTGATCAGTTTTTGCACGAGCGACGTTTGATTTTCCTCCGACTGCAGCAAAAGTTTTTCGACAGCCGCTAAGAATCTTTGCACTTGAATTCCCAGAAGGGAGCGAACAACAAGAGGTGATTATCTGAAGTTTTTAAAATCCCACAAAAAAAAAAGAGACAGAAAAGAAAAGGGGACACTCTGACGTGACACACACTCATTTCTTGGACCTTAATTTCCTTTTTTTTTCTTTTTTTTTTGTTGTTTTTTGCTGCCTGGCAGCGGTGTATGGTGATCAGTGGGGGAAAAAAAATAAATAAAAAATTTCCAGCAGCTGCAGCCCGTTGTTGGCGAGTTTAGTTTTTTCTCTCCGCGGAGCGTCGTGCTGTTTTGCATTTTTCTCCCAAGTTTCTGCCAATGTGCCAAAACCGTTCTGTGCCAGTGACAGTACCTGGTACCGGCAATGAAAATTTATCTGATGTTTAGACTCAAAAAAAAGAAAGAAGAGAAAAACGAAAAAGAAAAAGTTGGGAAAGATTTTGAACTCCAGTAAGAGTGACAAAACTGATTTTCACTTTCACCTCGATTTATTTAGCAGCCATTGTGGGAGACAAATTCAATCATCTTTAAAAGGCACGTTAGAATTACAACTAATTTGCAAAAACATGCTACAAAACATTAATATGAAAAATGTCTTTCACAAAACTAGGAGATTTGATTTTCGACTCGAATGTTTTTATCTTCAATATGTCAAACGTCCATCTAAATTTAGCAGTCGGGAGCTCATTGGACAAGAAGTTATTATTTTAATTTAATTTGTTGCAGGATAGATTTGATCTTTTTGGAAGTACATTAGAGATTATTCCTGGTCCTAACAGAAATATGAGTTTTTGAGAAAATGGCACCTTGATATACATTAACACAAGACCTGAAAGCTGCGGTGTCCAAACTATTTATCACAAGTCTAAAATAGATGAGTCAAAAGTACTTTAAGGCCAAAATATTGACTTCACTGTCATTTGCTGTAGATCCAAAACCTAAAAGGGACTCTCCAATTTTTAATTTATTTTTATTAAACAATGTTCGTTTAGTTTTCAAATTCTTTTGAAACAAATGTATTCTGTTACGCGTCACTTTCTTTCAAAACTATCTCTATATTTAGACAAGTTCAATAAATTAAATAAAAGTTGAGTCGGGTGTAGAAATGTTGGCTTTTCAGTAAAAATCTGTGGTTCTACTTATTATAAGAGCTTGGTTATGAAAGACAGTAATGTTTTCCCTCTGTGGTAAAATTATGTTACGCAGCCTGATTAAAAATGAAAAGTTCACATCTGCTTCTGCCGTCTGTGCTGGACGGATCGAATCTGAACCCATTTAAAGCACTGAATTCTTAAATTGTGTGCGGAGGCCGCACAAAGTCACAGCCAGGGCCGCTAATGGCCCCCAGGCCATGCTTTGGACACCCCATCCTTAAGGTTAATAGAGACAGAGATGCGTCTTTTACTTAATGTTAATTTTTTAATCCACATTAGCACCTTAATTTTATTGTATATTTATTTAAATCCTGAAACTTATGTAAGCAGTAAAATGTATGCAAATATTGTGTCACAATAAGCATTTATTAAACCTTTTTCTGATAGAAAAACAGACCAATATCCTATATTGGTAGTGATGTGTAAAAATGTATTGCTGCGGCGTAATCTCAAGACAGGTACACCGTTTAGAGTAGAAACAACTGGATCTGCTGATGACACAATTAGTGAGGGAAGAAAAAAAGGCAAGCAATGGAAGATTTCATTGTCACTGAACAGTCGTTAAAGGAAATCAAAAGTAACTCAAACGTGGCAGCCAGAAAAATCAAAACACGACGACCAAAAAAAAACACAAATAAGACCAGTGAAAACCAAATGACGTGTAACATTAAGTGAAAACAGCGCAGTACGACACGTTAAATTGCAAAGTCAAGAGAACGGCGGCAAAGAGAGACGCGTTGGACACCTCCGTAACTCTCACTAGACCCCGTCTCCATGCCAACTGGCGGTTTGGAAGAGGCGGCGGGAAAAAGCCGGGTTTGGAACGTTAATGCAAAGGACGAATTATGCCCACTTCTTAAATGTGGCACGGGATCTGTGATGTCTGTTTGTCCCCTGAAAAGTTTTGGGAACTGCGTGACGCACAACACCACAAACTCCTTTAAAACCGAGGCGCTTCACATGGAAAATAAACCTTTATTGGGTCTCTCAGCTGGATAACAATTCAAATTATTAACCAAAGCTATAACCTTTTCGCACGTTTCGATCAGAACTGCTCACCATACTAACATGGTCCTCAAAAAGCTGACAACAAGCATTTCGTAGGATTTTTTAATTTATTTATTTATTTGTTTTTTTGTCCAAAAGCGGGGTTTTTGTGCCGTGTCTGAAATAGCTTTAATTGTTATTCAGTCGGCGTGTTCGTCAGTTCTCGCTGACAGCTGTAATCTCTTCGTCAAAAGCAACCAGTATAACATTTTATTGTCTGACTCATAAGCCAGTGTTTAGGGAGGTTGCTGAAAATGTCCATTTGCAAAACAGAAATGCATTTTGTAATTGGGTTTTACATCAACAAATAAAAAAGAAAAAAAAAAAAAAAAAAAAAAAAAAACAGCAACTGTTTGGCAAACTGTTAATAGGAATTTACTGGAAGGACAAAGTCTGGGGGAGAAACATGGAAAAACCTGTCAATGTCAGGAATTTGAGAAGTCTGCATTGGAGGATAATAATATACATGTATTTTAAATTTTCAGGGTTTTTTGGAGCGGCCAGTGACTTGAGGGTGGGGGCTTTTTAAAAACTCCTGGAATTACTGCCTCCTGAATGGTTTGCGAGCGTGTTACTGACGGCATGAATTTGCAGTGGCGTGAGGTTTTAGAAAAATGTCACAGCGGAGCACAGCGGGATCTCACTAATCCAAATCTCTGGGGAATAAATGGCAGGGAACGGCTCTGGGATTCAAGCTTTGCCCTTGCCAAAATCATTTCAGTGCCTCCAAAATAAAAAAAAAGAAGAAGAAAAGAAAGTATTCTCAACAGAAACTTTATTTGAACTAGAGTGATTATCAGTATGTTTATTTCAGCTCAGCCCTTGGTTACATCAGCTTGTAGGACATCTTTAAATAATAAATCAATCCATCGAGTTTATTTCTGTAGCATATCATAAGAAACACACATACAGTCGCCAATTGAGAAACCAACAGCAAACATTACATTTTCTCAACTACATTTGAGAAAATGTTTCAATATTTTATAGTTCAAAAGCATCTCTACCCAGGCTTGGTTTTTAGTTTTGATTCAAAGGAACTCAGTGTTTCGGCTGTTTTGTAGTTTTCTGTAAGTTTGTTTCAGATTGTTTTAACAAGGAGCTAATTTTTCAGCACAGCCAAGTCGCAGTTAATTCGGGGGGATGATTTATGCGGCACACCAACTCCAAAAAATTCATAATTATGAGATGAATTCAAATTATGCATGGGGGGTCTTTATAATAAAAAATGCCATGTGGCCCTCCTTGTTTTCCGCCCTTCATGCCTTAAAGGGGCGGCGTTACGTTTATTTCAGGCGCAAAGTCTTTTTTGTAGGATGACCAAGCAACTATGTTGCCTCCAGTTGTTACAAAAATGAAGTATATCTAAAACATGACACAAAAGAAACTTGACTTCCCGATTTGACAACATGATACTGGGTTTCTGTCTCTTTAAGAAGCTCCGCCTCCTCATGATGCCGATCACAGCTGAACAGTAGTTGGCATGACGAGCTCAGCAGACTCCACCGGCCTGGAGCTCCATCCGTTTTTAAGCTCCAACTAAACGAGAGTGCTACAGAACAGCTGCAACAAATTTAAATTTCCACTTCTAAGTTGGGAGCAAAAAAAAATAAGCAAAAAGTGGAAAGGCTCAGAGGGTGAAAACTGTGCTAACATCTTGAAGCATCACAATCTTGCAGCCCCCACTCTGAATGACATGCTCACACTTTCAAAAGCTGCAGCTAATGAAACCAATTAGCACAACCCGCCTGAGCGCTCGCGCCGCGCCGGCGATGGAGGCTGCGGCCCTGCTGGGCGTTGCTCAGGTATTCCGCTGCTCTGTACGGTCGTTTGTCAACGATTAAAAATGAAAAGTTCACATCTGCTTCCGAGATAGTCGGCCGCCGACGTTTCCATTAGCTGGGTAAAGAGCCGCCCCCTGAAACTGGCGGATGCTGCTGTTTGTACATCGCAGAACCCCCAAAATAGTACTGCGGCGTTCTCATATCGCGGACAGATTTACAGAACTGCTGAAAAATCCCCATGTATAACGAGTGTCTACTGTTGTTTAATGTTTGCATCATTTGATTCATGCTCTCTCCCCCCACTGCCTCTGTAATACTCCCATGAATGAGTAAAAGCAGTGGGAACCGAATGTGCTCTGCTCGCGCCGTAAAAATGTCGAGTGTCTCCGTTATCAGCATTTGTGCCTTTGGCCATGACCCCTTCAATTAGTAACTTTGTATCCACATATTTTACCATTTTCCATGAAACAGATTTTCTCTGGTGTGTGAGCTTTAGAGGCTCTCTGACCTCAGCTCTCTGTAATGAGACACAGGAGATTGATAAAAGGTGCTCAAAACTGCATATAATTGCAGCCGCGACTCCCACTCCTCTTTCTGGAGGATTTAATGCCAGACGAAAATGGCGTTGTGGTCCACGTGAGAATTTGTTGTCCCAGACTAATCATGCCTGCTACAGTAGCTTAATTAGTGTGTGTTCCTGTAACATTGATTGGTCTTAGCGTTATAACCTTGTGCAGTTATTTTTCTTCCCCCCTCCTTTCTGTTTGAGCCGTGTACAGCTTCCAGAGCCGGCAGAAGTTTTTCTAAAAGAAAAATCCACTTTTTATAACTACTCAATCTCAGAATTCGGGAGTTTTAGGGAGTTGAATTAACACTGGAGATTCTGAAACAGACCAAATTCGTTTCACCACAGTCTTGATTTAACCAGGTAGTATAAGAAAACCAAGCATGCTTTCATTTTTTTAGAGCTTTGTGCACTTTTTTGCTGTGCCATCCTAGGGATTTGTTTTGGTTTAACCTAAATTAAACTTATTTTGATATCTTGCAAAGGTAACCACTGTCCACTGACCACTGATTAAAAAATGTCTTTTAAAAAAAAAAAGTCATTTCCCAATTTAAAGAAATTCAGGAACAGATGGGAAACAAAGTCGCTGACATCCATCAGCGTGGAGATTGTTACAAAGCCATTCCTAATGCTTTGGGATTCCAGTGAACCACAGTGAGAGCCTTTTTCCACAGACAGAGAAAACATTCAGCAAAATCTTCCCAGAAGGGCCTCGTGTATTAAAGATACTCCAAGAACACATCGATGAGTCAACTTGGAGATCACAAGAAAGAATGTCGGAGGGCTCTCTCGTCTCAAGTAAGGCTTTTGGTTCAACATCGCAAAAACAAGACCAGTCAAAATGGCGTCGGTGGGAGAGATGGTCCCTAAAATGTTTGTGAAAACTTCCTGACTAGACAAGGGAAATTGTGCATCCTGTTACGTAAAATGACATCATAACCAGATTGAGACACGGCTGTGGTCGTGTGATGGTTAGCTGCTTTTGGACCAGGACGACTTGCCATCATTAACTGCGTTTCCATTCATCACATAAATCTGCAAATTGGAATTCTGAAAAAATAAAAAACCTTGGTTAATGGAAAAACGCCGATTTGGAAAAAAAAAAACTCAGTTTCTGATAAGTGTATTTCATAACACTACAATGGTAACCCCTTCTTTGCATCACACGAGTCACATGATCAACAACCGAACGTTACGACTGAAAAGACGAAGAAGACAGAAAGTAGGAGGATGACTGCATGACATGTTGTTTTTTAATGAGGCTTTGTGTTTTTATGCACGAACAAGTCATGTCATTTTAATTGCGTTTCTTATTTAATAGAAACATCACCATTTTTTTTTTTTTTTTTTTTACATTACCAGAATATTGACAAAGTTTTGTGCACATTTGTAATGGAAACGCAGCTGTAGATGGAAACATGAAATGTTCTCTTGACCAGAAGATCTGGACGAAGAATGTCAGTGTAACAACTGGGTTATATAGCATGACAATGATCCTGCACCTGCCAGTCCACATATGAATGACTTTTAAAAACAAATGTTTGTGAGTGGCCTAGTCAAAGTTTGGGCTTGATTCCAATTATGATGCTTTTGCATGACCTTAAAAAGGTTGTATAAGCTAGAAAACCTGCCAGTGTGCATTAATTTAAAGAAATAAAACAATTTCTTCCTTCAGTGACGATTGTTGCTGTCGACCTACCAACCAGTTAGTTACTTTTTCACAGAGTCAGGCTGATTTGCAAAGCATTTTATCCTGTAAAAGCAAAATTCTTTCTTAAAAAAAAACAACAGCATTTTGTACAGTCAGGTTGCTGTCATCTGACATAAAAATGTGCTTGATATTCTCAAATGTTTGATAATGGGAAAATCGCAGACACAGAAGAGATGTGTAAAAAGTGCAGACGATTTTTCCAGTGTGCTGCAATAAAGCTATACCACTTCTATCATACAAAAAAGCAAAAGCTCAACCTCCTCTCTCTCACACAGGTAGTTTTGATCCAGAGCTGCCGAATCGCTCATCGGTTTCATTTTCGCTCCTCCTGCCACCCTCCACCTGCTCTCTGCTCCTTCAGGCTCGTCCTGTTTTATAACAACTAATGACCTTTCAACTGCGCGACAGGCCGGACAGGTGGGAGGCTGATGTAAATCCACGTCAAATCAAGTCCCATTGTGCAAAGCGCCGCATTGTGTGCAGCCGGTCGAAAGGGGCTCAGAGAGAGAGAGGTTTCTCACGCTGTTTCTCCGCGAGGGTCTGTCCGAGACGGCCTTTAAATTGTGGCCCCCGGCTGGCGTTTGGCTTGTCAGAGAAGTGGCCAGAGCGAAAACCTTTTTTTTTTTCTTTTTTTTTCTCGCTCTCTCTCTGGGGCAGCAGCAGCAGCAGCCCAGCGATATATAACCCACACACACCGCCGATCCTTTTACCACCCCACTTCAGCTTCCAATTGACTTTTTGACCTATAAATCCTCAACGGACGCAGAGTCAAAGACACGCGAGCTGCTGGAAATTTGGGGTTTGTCTGCGCTTTGACATAACATGAGCGGACGGGACTCAGAGGTCTCTTTGGTCTTACGAGGGCCTGTTGGAAAACCGTGTCCTTGTGAATTGAACTTCATATTCACTGTCAACGCTTCCCACATAAGAAAATAAAACGATCATTCTATGTATCTCACTTCATTGTCTCGCAAAGATGCTTCTTTTTTTTTTTAAAAAATGTTTGTGTAAAGCCACCTCTTGAGTTCAGTGTTTGTTTGGGGCGAGACGCAAATGTGAAAATGAGCTTTTTCGCATTTGGTCACGTTCCTGCCACAAATGTCAACGTATTTTATTAGAGTTTAATGTGGCAGACACCAGGAAGTTGACAACAGTGAAGAAACAGAAAAATAAATAGAAAGGCGAATATCAAGAGTGTGGGTTGAAATTTTCTTCTGCCCGTTTTACTCTAATCCCTGAAATAAAATGCAGTGCACTTGCTTTGATCAAGTGCCATCGTCTAGTCAGTAAACCATGTTCACTTGTGTGTAATCTACTACAAATCTAGCTTCAGATTCTTGGGGATTATTGGTGAGCAAACATAATCAAGAGGACCAAAGAAATAAAGCAAAGTCAAGATTACGATGAACAAGGACAACAATTGAGTCAAAACTAAAATAGAATTAAAATGAAACCAGATTCAAAAAGTAAAAATGACCAGATGATATTTAATTATCTCAAATGAACAGAGTTGTAGACTATAATCCTTGAGTGACGTTCTGGTCCACACTCCATGCCGGTCGGTGGCGGTAGTGCACCAATTCATTGTTTGCCAATAAACATAGAAGAAGAAGAAGTAGAGCGATTGAGGAAGTTTTTTTTTTATTTTATTTTTTTTTTTTTTATGAAATCCTACATTTATAAAATCTAATTAAGCTAAATTGAACCACAGCTACAAACCTTTCAAGACTTGGATGTCTTTCTAAACCGATAGGCAGAGCATCAACCACCAGAAATATCCAATACGCTCAATTAAACTCTGGAGGAAATCCTGTCAACGGGGCAGCTATTAGTCATTGTCTCCACAAATTGGACCTTTAGGTGGTAGCAAAGTGAACTATTATAACAGGGAGCCCATTTCCAGTTTGTCACAAACTATGTTAGCAAAACACATGAAACATGTAGAAAAAGACACCCTTGTTAGACGAGATAGAAACTGAACTTTTGACCTACATGCAAAACTCTTTAATATTGCAAAAAAAAAAAAAAAACTCCCAACATTGGACATCCCCAGGAACTAAGCATCCACACATTGTGAAACATGACTGTGGCTGCATCATGAGAAACCTGTCAGAGGTGATGGGAAGACTGAAGAGGCCACAAAAGACTTGAAACGAGGGGCGAATTTTAACCGTCCAACAAACTGACAACCTGAAATATACATTTAGATAAGAGCAAAGCATTATTGTTGAGTTAGGGTGGCCCAGTCAAAGTACAGGCCTAAATTCAAATGAGATGCTATAGAAATACTGGAAGGTTGATTTTCACGGAGGACTGTCACAGAGGAATAGTGTCAGTCTCTGGAAAGCTGGTAGTGCAGCTGTAGTTAATTCCAACAATTATTAACTCAGGAAGTGTTGTGTTTGTAAAACATTGGTTAAAATTTAAAATTCTGCATACTTTTTTTTTTACTTCACAACTTCGCGTTGGTCTAACTTTAATGTGACTTAACGACGAAAGCTTCAACAAATTGCAGCGTCTGGTCAAAACACTACAGGTGGAGCCTGTTAGTGGGTATCACTTTAAAACAAAAAGGAAGAAAGAAAGAAAGAAAGAAAGAAAGAAAGAAGGAAAGAAAGAAAGAAAGAAAGAAAGAAAGAAAGAAAGAAAGAAAGAAAGAAAGAAAGAAAGAAAGAAAGAAAGAAAGAGAGAAAGGAGGAAAGGAGGAAAGGAAGAAAGAAGTAGAGAAAAGCAACGGCCCACTGGAGTCCTTTGAAATTCCAGACTTCTCTCCGTGTTTTGCAGAACACTGCCACGACGCCTTATGGAAAAGCAACTTTTAAGCAAGAAGAAATAAGCAGACAACACAAAAACAAGCAAAACATCTCCCCCCCTCTGTACCCCCTGCCGTCATGTTGGCAGGCAGATTTAAGCAGGCGTGGATAAACAATTTCTCAAACATTGTTTCACTTTATGGTTACATTTTCTCATATCAAACTGTTCACTGATACAAATGCTCCCTGAATATGGCATCTCCAAAACACACTCATATTTCAGCCCTCATAAAGCCGAGCCCGGAGTCATCCAGCCTGGAAATTGCCCATGGAGAATTCGTGTTCGCCTGGATATTATACGTGCCACATCCCATCCCGGGCTTTGTGAAGACCCTCATCCCTGAATGGCCAATTTCACTCCCACCCCCACCCAGCTCTCCTCCACACTGACATTTCAGCTATCGCACAGCCTTCGGTCATAGGGAAGGAAATCTAGCCCACCCCTCTCTTCAAACACTGTCAGAGGAGAATCTGCCGCTGATACCCCCCTACCACGATCGGCACCACCTCTGCTATGCACTCCATCCCTGGCGGCAACATTATGCTGTCCTTGATGTTTTATCATTAGTTTGGGAGTGTGTGGTCCCCCACTGCTGTCTTTTGATGGAGTGCAGACAGTAAAGGCATGGAAACAGCCAGCCAATTTCCCTTGCTGCAGTTCTCCCTCAGCAAGGGGCCGGGCTATCTTCCCCCCTACCCGCCCTGCACCACAGCCTGGCAAAATAATTCCCCTTGATGAGGCGGGCTTTCAGTCCTCCTTAGTATGGTTGTATACCTGAATTGACGTCCATTTTGTCTTCCTGATTATTTTGGCGCAAGGTTAGCGGCGGCTCTGATACGTAGCGTGAGGAGCAGAGAGAACAGTGTTTTAGTTTACGGTCTTGCTTGAATGTTGGGAAAGGAGCTATGTCCTCAATCGGTGCCAAACCTCTTTGCTCGTTAGTCACTAGTTGTTTTTCAAAAGTGAAATTTAACAGCGAATGTAATTAACTGTAATGCAACCCCAGAGTTTAAAAATTTTATCCATAAAATCAGCTTTATTTCTGTAACAAAAGTTCTGTCATGAAACGCGGTTGAGACGCTGCCTTCGTTTCCGTTACAGATGCGCACCAAACTTTGTCAATATTCCGCTAATGTTGAGAAAAATACAATTTTGCAATTGCAGTGCACTCTTTGAACATGAAAAGCAATTAAAATCACACATGAATAAGTTTGTTCACACGAAGTCATTAAAAAAAAAAAAACATGCCGCGCCATCATCCTCCAACTACTTCCTGTTGTTGTCTTCTTCATGGATTGCACCAGTAGCAACATCTGGTTGTTGATTGCGTGATGTGAAGAAAGTTGTTTGGTTGGTATTTTAGGAAAGAAACCAGTTTCAATATGTCCAACAAAACCCACCTCATCCTAGCACTAAAGCTTTTTTTTTTTGAGTTTTACTGAAATTGCCGTGTCGCATTAAGCAAATTTATTATCGATTATAAAGTCAAAGGAAACTCGGTTACTGTGTTGACCACTTGGAATTGACAGATGTGCCTAATAAAGAAAGGTTGGCCTCCTGAAAAGTGCGTCCATCTAGTGCAAAGTAAAAGAACTACTTTCTCAGTCGATGCAGCGCAGCGCAATGAAACCCAGGTTGCTTTAATAGTTGCCTCCAGCTCAACTACATGGACTGATCTGGTGTTTCTTATCTTCTTGTTGACAATATGTCTTATATTTTGTGAGGTTTGGCAGTCAATATTATGTTCTACTTTTTTCCCTACTACTCCACTTTCCATTCATAAATTGGGACGCAGCATTTTGTGAATAACTCAGTGGGCCAACACCAGTGGATGATATGCCCCCCCCCAAATCATCACCTACTCTGGAAACTTGAACCACTTCCTCCAGACTCTTCCACTTTGACTTCTGAAGATTATTATGTATTTATTTTAATCTGAATGGAGAACTGGGGCTTTTTCTTTCCTCCATAGCTCAGGCAGAAATACTTTTGCTTCAGGAAGCATTGGACCAGACATGTTGCCATGCCTACATCTATTTGTGACGTCTCTTACCACCCACTCTCCTCCCCCAAGGCTCATGAATGGGCTTTGATAGAAAATTCTTTCTGGTTACTCTTGTGGCTTGTGCGCCAATGTCTACCACACTTTTTTCTTCCACTAGATTTTCCAATAATCTAGCGGACTGTTGCAAAATAATCCACTAGATTTTCTGATCTAGTGGATTCTATCAACATCTCAAGATTGCAGATACCATTGCATGGCCAATACATAATATTTGCGTTCTGAAAAAAAATTTGTTGGTCCTTTGTAATATTCAAATATTTAACTTTAAGCCATAATCATTTTTAAGTTACAGCTATCTAAACTTCAATTACGTCACCGGTTGCAGAGATGATTCAATTCACAAGTTTCAGTTTTTCACTTGAATCACTCCGTAACCTGTTAATACGATTCTAAACTA
Source organism: Poeciliopsis paucimaculata (assembly GCA_903067055.1). NCBI lineage: Eukaryota > Metazoa > Chordata > Actinopteri > Cyprinodontiformes > Poeciliidae > Poeciliopsis > Poeciliopsis paucimaculata. The sequence continues at coordinate 41,794 of CAEGAD010012244.1, forward strand.
TTAGTTTATTTACGATTGTGACTGCAGCTATTTGACGTAGGCAATAAAAACAATAGCGTACTTGAGATCCAGGCTTAAAATGCCTGGATCAGAATCAGCTCATCAACAAAAACTAAAGAGGAGACCGTAAAAATCCCACACCAGATACCCACTCCTCTTCACAACTAAGACTAAAAACTCAGTTCATGAAAACCTTAAGCAGAGTCCAGCTGCATTTTGAACAAGGTGGGAATATTGTGTTTAGTCTAGAAGCACTGGTAAACATGCCTATTCAACACACCAAAGGTTTCACAGTGAGATATTTATGCTTTACAAGGACACGTGTGTAACTTCAAATTCAGAAAACACAAAAGTTTTTTTATTTATTTATTTTAAGCCTTGACTTCTGTTGGCATGAAAACGTAAACAGACGGCTAACAGGATGTAGCGTTAGCCGCTGCAGCTTTATGCTAACATCAGTTCCTTGCTGATGTTAGCTTTTGGCAGGGGACACTAGTACTGCTTCAAAAATGGGTTTATAAGTCTTTTTATTTTTTAAACCCCAAGTCTGTTTGAAAGCAAATGTCAGGTGCCAAGGTGTTCATAAAGGCACCAACAAGTTTGGAAATCTAAGCGTTCACAATGTTTTTATTCAGCTAGGCTATTAAAAGCATCAGTGACTTATTTATTAAGCAAAAAACTTGTTAATAAAATCGAGTTCTTTTAAAGTTAAACAAAATGGTTGTCTTTAATTGACATGGAAAAAGTTTAAAGTTCTTGAAGGATTCTTTCTGAAAGGGTAGGTTTATTTCATTCACTGTTATTGGGTTATTTATTTATTTAAATAAATAACCCAATAATAATAGAAAAAGATGGGAAAAAAATTATTTCCAGCTGCCTTTTTTTTTTTTATCCAATTCCTCACCAACATGTTGGGAAATGTATTTAAAGCAAACACAGGTGAGGTTAACAACTGTAAACAATTTATTAGAGCAATGTAAGAAAAACAAAAACAACAAACAAAAACAAACAAAAAACATAGTTGCCATAGATATACACCAGAGATGATTCAACATTTGTTGAAAACAATGTTTTCTAAAAACACAGCTATTGATAGATTTTTTTTTTTCTCCACTGTTTATTTATTTATGCAATGTCATTTGCAAATGTATTTTCTGGCGTCTTAAAAACGGTTTCCATGGACATTGTATGTCAAGCTCTCCACCAACGAATACGAAAACAAACAAAAGAAAAGATGGAGAGACGTTATGCATTCGTTGAAAGCATTTGGAGTTTGTCCTCTCCGCTGACATCTGACACTTTTAGTCCTTAAAAACTTGTGGGGTGAAAAACAAAAAACCCTGATTTGCAAATGCCTCCTCACACCTACTAACATGTACTTTCAGCTCACACGGTAGCTTCAACATGTGCATGTTGGGATTTTTTTTTTTTTTTTTTTTTAAAGTAGTCCAGCTTCTCATCTTCGATGACTTTGTCTTTTTCTTTGCTCTTGTCTTTATTTCTTATACATGTTTTTTATTTTTTTCCCACTCTTTTCATCTAGATGCTCCCACTACTATCCCCACACCCACCACCAACCCAGTCAACACGCAAGGTACTGTATTTCCCCACTACTGTCCCTCTCAGCAAAACAAGTGCATGTGTGTGTTTGTGAGAGAAAGAGAGATTTTACATGCATGTGTGACGGGGAAGAAAGAGAAGAAGGGCTTGTACCTACAGTGGAAGGGAGACGGTGGCTAGCCAGTTTAAGTTAGATGGCTCTGTTGATAGGTGACAGTCGGAGACACCTGTCACAGCCGTCTCAGGTGCGTTTGATCAGAGGGAAAATTTGCGACGCTGCTTTGCCGCTGTTATCTTATCGACATCTGCAGCTATACATCTCAACTGGCCGCATCCGTCACATTGTAATGCCCGTTACATCCCCTCTACAAATGCCAGTCACATTTTCAATAACTGTTTTCCTGCAGACAGACGGGAAGTAGCTCATTTTGCTGCGGTAACAGCGTAGCAAACCTCTTGCGTCATTTTTTTTACGCTTAAATTTACCTCTGCTGCAAAAAAACCAAAAGTGTTTCAGTGCAAACCATCATTTTCATTTTTATTTTTTAAGGCTATTATTTCAAAAGCGCTGTTAAGGCTAGACAGATGGTGAGGCAACCTTGGGAGTTGACATTTGGATATGCCAGAATGTGACATTTTAATACAAAAAAAAAAAATATCTAAAGAATAGATCGGTTTATCAATAGGCGCTTTAAAGATATGGCAATTTTTTCTTTTGTCGTGGGCACTCTACAATTCATTTAGTTTTAATAAATAAATAAATGAAAATCTAAGGCGACCAATAATAAGTTTTGAAAAAAACCCAAAAAACTCAGGAGTGAGAGGAGATGAAAAGCAAACGTATTCTAATGAGGCGACTCTCTAGATAACATTCATTTACACTTTCAGTTGATCACAAAAAAAAAGCTGACATTTTAGCTCTATTTTTATGCATGGGATAAAAATAGCGGCAGGTAAATCTCTCTTGCAAATTAAGCAACCTTTTTCCCTCTGGTTTCTCCTTCAGACCTCTCCTCTGTGACAAACGGCAAATCCGAAGCGGCGCAGATCAGCGATCGTCCTCTAACGGTTAAAGCCTCAGTCAGCTTACCGACTCTCTCTCTGGGAGTCAAACGGGATGCTGCTTTGCACATCTGTTACATTACGCTGCAGTTTTCCATAAGCCCCTCTCCGTTTGAGTCACCGTGATGCTGCCGTCTCTGTTTTGTGCTAAAACATTCCAAGAAGACGGGGCCCCAAAGAGGATTTAGCGTGATTTATGTGAAACATGCTGGGAGGCTGTAATTGAGCTCCCTTGCAGTTCGCTGCTCTCCTAAATACTCTCTTGTCGCAGGGCAGCTAGCTTGTGGTAGATTGCTCTGCACTACCGTAATTAGCATAACGCCACAGTGCAGCATTTCTATCCTGCTAATGAGTAAATATAGCTTTGTTGGAATAAACCCGCCACCACTGAGGAATTGAGACACAGCCACTGCTACCCAGAGATCCTGATTTTAAAGCCAGTGTCTGTACATCCTCTGGTCCAAATTTACTGTTGCCCTAAAAATGTTTAAGGCAACGTTATGTCTTCAAAAGGAAGTTGCCGGTTTTTATCTTGGATGGTGTGTCTCTGTTTCAGAAGACTTGATAAAAACTTTGAGTTACATGTGGCGAGTGTTTGGATATCTGTACCCACAGTGTCCATTGGCTAGATTCTTCATCTTGGTCACGAACCAGTGATGTGAGCGCTTGTGCCACATCTCCATGGCAACCCCCTAACAGGAGGACGCAACATAAAACGAAACAAGAAAAGTAAAAGCAAGTTGACCAAATCTATGCCAAAGACACAACGGATAGATTTTTAGTACCCAAATGTTTCCGATTTTAACTTCCATTTTTAGCAGCTTTTTGTTTGTTTGTTTGGTTTTTTTTGTTGCACCAGAGTCCTCCATAATGGAGCTACTGGACACTGTTAAGTCTTTTTCATGTCGGAAAGGTTTCCATCTCTCGCTTGCTACGACAGCTTGAGGAGCAAAGCAGAGTGATACATTTGGCAACCAATCAAAAAAGAAAATAAAGCATGATAAGGTACAGCATGTAAACCGCACATCAGTAAAACATGTATGAATGGAATATCAAATATAGCAACAATGAAAAGTTATAGAAATAATAGCAATAAAGTAGTTACGGGGGCTGGGATGGGTCAGCTCTACTACCATTGGTAACCTATTACAAACTACCTTAAACTACTGAACCAGGGAAAGATAACAGTCGTATCAAGATTATTTGTATAACACATTTCAGCAACAAGGCAGTTCAAAGTGTTTTACATGATGAAAGCACAACACTGTTTCAGTTACGAAACAACCAACGTTACATTTTGTCAAAGGCCATCATCAACAATAACTATCATCAAATATACCAAACGATGTTCCAGTTATTATTAATCAAAGACAGATGGGCTTTCAGCCTTGATTGAAAGGAACTCAGTGTTTCAGCTGTTTTGCAGTTTTATGGACGTTTGCTTCAGATCAGACGAGCACAGAAACTGTTGGTTCTCCATGCTTGGTTCTGATTTTACAAATGCAAAGCACACGTGAACAAGAAGACCCGGTTGTAAACAAAAATGAATATATTTTTGTGCTGAGTCGTGACGACCACCTCACAAACGGCACACAAGCGTCAACTGCTGCACGGTTGACGCAGCAGTAACTCAACAGCAGCATTACTTAATCGAATGCGACACCATGCAGATGCTCTGTCTCCACTAATGAAAATTTGCTCACCTCAGGATGCTGAATGCCCGATTGACTTGCTGAGAAATTCAGATGATAATCATTTGGCCAATTGGGGGAAATCGTGACCTTTATGAGCTTTGAAATGTCATCTCAAAATAATAGGGATTAAAAAGAAATAACTGTCACATGACAGCATAAGTAAACATTATAAATAAGCCAGATTTTTAATTGCATGCTTGAGATTTGATATGTGTTTTCCCAATATTTAATTCACATTTTTTTCTTTATTGTTTTTATCTTGCTTATTTGTTATTGGGGGTTTTTTAGCTTTGGCTGAACAAGCAAAACCTCACCTCTCACTGTTGGTACACACAGGAAGAAATAAAAAAAAAAGGTCGCCACTTTCCCACTATAGAGTAAAAAACATTTAACTGGCTTGTTAGAGTTTGTTTTTTATTTCTTCATACTTCTTATATGGAAATCTGTTTGTTTTTCTGAAATACGATTCAAGTCGCTGTATTTATATCTTGCCTGCAATTTTCTCCTTTAGTTGTGACTTCAGAAGTGTCAGTGTCAGATCCTAATATTGTCTTGTGCAATGAAAGAGCAAATGTCATAACAAAGCGCGGAAACTCACAGCGGTTTGTCTTCTGCGTTTGTTGTTTCATGTTCAGAAAGTTTCACTGGAAATTATATCATCGGGTCGCTCGGAGTCTTCCTAGATGCAGAGAGTTTGTGTGTGTGTGGGTGGGTAGACCACTGGGGAGAGACAAGTCACTGTTTTAAAAGGAACATTTCTTTCATGTGTTTGAAAGTTTTCAGGCCTCGTGTCTCGACACGTGTCGCCGCTGAATATTTAAAGAAGTCTGAAGAGCTTCTCGCTTCCGACTTTGTCTCAAGTCAGAGACGACGCGGGTGTGTTTAATGTGCAGCCGCCGATCCGAGTAGCTTAAATGATTTTTAGCGTCTCCACGCAACAGATCCAAGATGTGGGGGGGGGTGGCGACGTCGAAACAAGTACCAGCAGGCCCCAGTTTCCTTTTCTTGCGGTTGTGTTTCGTCCTGGGAGAGGGGAATGTAACCGGGGATGTCTAGCAAGAGAGTCTGTCGTGATAATGCTTGAGCTCCTCAGATGCTCACAGATGATCCAAAGCAGGGACATCATATCCTAGGTAAGCCTCCAGTAAACCCGAGGCGCTGAGGAGAGCCAGAGGAGGGTAGAAATGAAAGAGGGAAGACATGAAACAAAGACTTGTGTTGTTGACTTGATTGAGAACACCCGTTTCCGCAGATCGTGCTGCTGTTGGACCTCGCTGGATTAATCTGACTGACAGAAAGTGTCTGTCGCCCCTTTAGATGAACTTGCTTTTATTTCGTTTTCTCTTACTGCCTTGTTTTTTGTTTTTTTTTCTTTCTAATATTTGACTTGCTTAGAATGGCAAAGCAAAAACCAAAGTGGGCTCGTAAAATGCATTTCCCCCTGATAGACTTCGTTTTGTTTTCGTGCTTCTTGGATGCACTTTATTGTTTCAGCTAAACAAACCCTTTGTAAAATCAGCCTGAGTGAAAGCAAAAATGTAGCTTTCAAGAGAAGATTTCATTTGTTAAGGGAGGGAAGTAAACAAACCTGGCCCTCTGTGGAAATCAAATCAATTGTTGCTTAATCCAAATAACAAGTAGTGCCACCAATTGCTAACATCTCGGTACGATTGAAGTCCAGACCTCGAATAGGACACTTTATTACCAATATTTTTTTCCCTTTATTGTTACTTTTGTATGTTTTTTAAGACGTTCACAGTGGAGTATTTCAAATCTGATGGCTGGACTTTCTCCTTCCAAGCATCATGTTAGAGAACTGAATTTATGGCAGAGATGCAAATCTTTCAGCACCAAGTGATTCAGTTTGATTCGGATTTTTAGGGTCATGATTTGATTTTCTTATTCAAATGCCCAAGAGATATAGTTTAAGTCGTTTTGCGCGTCTGGTTTACATTCAAAGTCTGTGTGCAGGCGCGTCGAGGGCCCGTCGCAGCGCCTTTTGAGCAACTAGCATGGTGCAATTTGAAGCCTTTGGAGCGTTTGATGCGTCACAGCACATCCGAACGACAACAAAAAACATTCCTGGTTCTGCTAAGTTTTCCAGGTCCGACAGCACCAAAGCACCTCCGGGCTACTACACTACCACCACCATGTTTGGCTGTGGGTAGGTCTGTTTTCTGAAATGGTGTTTGGATCATGAAGCATGTAAAAGAACATTCACCTACTATTAAAAGCTCCATTGTAATTCGCAAGACACTTTTCCAAAGTGATTGTGGATTGCTGTGATATTTCCTTTGGCAGTGGTTTTCCCCGTGTCATTTCTTTGCCCAATCTCTCTCTTCTGTTGTTGGATCTTGAATGTTGACCTGAACAGAAGCAGGTAAACATTCTCAGCTTTAGATGTTGCTTGGGTCTGTTTTGGACTCTTTTGACCGACTCGTCAACGAGGTTTAGGGTGATTTTGGTCGGCTGGCCTCTTCTGGAACGGTTTGCCATTGTTGAATGTTTTGGGCGTTTAAAGATAACGACTGTCTCTGTGGTGCGTTGGAGTCCCACAACGTTACAAATGCTTTTGTGACCCTTTGTAGACCAATAGATGTGAAGCGTTTGTTTTTTCTTCTGCTTGGTTTTTTAATATCTGGATGCTTTATGTTCTCAGGTTCTATTTAATCGGCAAATACCCAGCCTGGGTGATGAAAATGAAATCAGGTTAGTTAATTCACGCCTTGACCAAACAAGCACGTCAGTGTAGGTCACCTCTTTTCCTTTAATCAGCAGACGCGACATTTGAAATCTGAACTTTTACGGTTTCACCCAAAAATTACAGATTTATTCAAATTTGACACTGAACCCTTAGGAGAATGAAAATTTTACAATGAAAGATGATCATATTTATAAATAACAAGCTTTTTTTTTTTTTTTAGATGAAGAGCATTTATGGTGACTGATTGTTTTTTCTTTGCTCTATTTCTTTTCCATTGTGCAGTAATAACCAAGTAACTTTTTTCCTTCTTAAAAAAAATTCCAAAGACTGCACTTCAAGAGTCTCAAGTGAACTATTTCACGTTGCGAACGTCTGAATTTACACATTACCCACTGCTTTTATTAACTGCCTATAAGAGCTTTGCCAGCTAACAAAGTAGACATGAATTTTACTCGGGCCTCCTCGGCTCGCCCCGCGGACCTAATCTGTGAGCGGCTATATAAATTTCGTTGCTGTTTTGGCTAAGCCGTGAGGGATTTTTGCGGATCCTCGTAACTTTCACGAGGCGTGCAGAGAAACATAAATGATTTCAGGGTCATTCTCATGACTCGTCTCAACAAAATGTGCTTATGCTCAGACCAAAACCGTCTTGTGATGGTATTTCAGGAATGCACAAGCTGTTTTAAGGCTGTGGTTAACTCTTTTTCTCTCAGTGCTGAGGTTTCCACTGGCGTTTATTGGTTGGATGCTTGGCTGTTTAATCACTATAATAACTTTTTCCGTGTGGCACCTGCTAAGTTATTACTTAGCAGGTGCCACACGGAAAAAGCAGCTCAAACACTGCTCAGTGTTTGAGCAGGTAATGTTTGAGCATTACCTGCTCAAACAAGTGCTGAGTCGTGTTATGAGATTATTTAGTGCTCAAAAGTACCAGATAAACTTCACTTTTTGTTGTACTTTTGTGTTTTTCACCATCATCATCACTGTTTTAGAAATTATAATTAGTTTTATTGTCCCCATTTTTCTCCCTCTCCTGATTTTTCAGTCATACCAATGTTCTTAGACAATTTATTCCCATTATTTATTCAGCTTTTAATGGAAGAACATACTTTATTCTAATTGGTCTCCAGACAATTCGCAGTGAAATCTCCCTTAAGTTAAAACAAGCATTTTACTCCACCAGTGTGTGTGGGGGGGTGTGCGCGTGTGTGTGTTTTACAGAGATAAAAAAGCTTATCCACATCTCTTGTTTTTTCCCCACATTTTACCACAGGGTTGAACATAGAAAGTTATCTGCAAAAACACTAAACAGTGTGACCGTAATTTTTTTTTTTTCTTTTTGTAAAGAATAGTTTTAAAACACCCGTACCATGTCCAACTTCAAGCAAAGAAACGATATTTCTAATTATTATTATTATTATTATTATTATTATTATTATTATTATTATTATTATTTGCCAAGCTAGTTCCTTACCTTGGTAAATTCTTGCTTTTTTTTATTTTGTAAAATCTCAAAGACACACTGGCATCTCAAGGAGCAGTTCAAGTTCACATCCGCATTCTCAGAGACCGAATGTCATTATGTTTATATATCAAATCATTTCCTTGGCTGCCATAATGAACTTTTTGAATGTATTCAGTGATCAAAACTTTGCACTGAATTTCACCTGTGGTTGTGTGGAAGCGTCCTTGGGGGAGCACGCCGTTGTTCCTGATAGGAACAAGTCTTTCTTACAGAAAGGTTGGGATGAATGGGTCAGTTAGTGGCAAGTTCTAAAAGGAAGAGATTAGATAACTTTAAATTGTCAATTTGTGTAATGTGGGGGGGGCATTTTTAAACTGCTCTGAGGCTTCGCTGAATAGTCGTCCTTGTGCGGCTAAGATGTCACTTGTTCAGTGGTTTAGTTTTGAAATAGTAATGTTTGCAAGCGCCTTCGTTTACCTTGAGCGCTTCCTTTTCACATTTTACGCTCATGTTGGTCTGTCACATAAAATTCGTCGTAGCGTCGGGAAAGTTCAAAGGACTTGAACGCTCTGCTTTTGCGGAGCCGTGCGACTTTCCCGCGAGAAGGTTGGGTGTGTGGCAGTAGCTGAAAACAAAAGGATAAAAGAGAGGAGAGCTGAAATGATACGCCCCCGTAATAAACCTGGGGAGAGCCTCGGCGGTCTGATCTCGTCGCTGACAGCAGGCCCTCTAATAGGATGCTCTGTTACTGACCAGAGCGGCAATTAGTCATTCCGGCGCGGAGATGGAAAAGGTGCGACTGTAAAGCATGTGACAGTGGGACTTGAGTGGAGCAGATCTCCCGGCCGCGCAGACACGGGCATCAGTTGCAAATCCTCTTTATTCTCCCATAAATCCCCACGGTCGCCCGCATCCTGTCAGGACGCCAGTGTGGGCATGTCAGCGCTCTCTGATCGAGCCGCTAGCACAGCGAGGGAGACTGAGAGGGGGGAAAGGAAAGAGCAAGAGAGGGAGAAGGAGAAGGAGGAAGAGCTGCACAGGGGATGTGGACAGCAGCCAGACGCATTATAGACATAATCAAATTCTTCTTGATTCAAGTACGAGGCCACAAAAGGCTGCCATAATGATACCGTCTCTCATTTGGATCTTTTCTTCCCACTCCGAGCACCTTCTGTTGTCATAAATGCAAAAACAGTTCGGCGGGCTGCAGGGAAACTTAATCCTGGATTTGTTAGAGCGCCAAGTGACAAACCGATCCACATAGGAAGGAAGGATAAATGACAGTAATCATAATAAAGGACTATGCAAAGGGTACTAATTTGGTTAGGGCTTGATTTGATTGTGACTGCGATAATATATCTGCTGGCTGTGAGCTAAATAACTGTTTTAAACACTGGCCCTGAGAAGACAATGAAGGAGCGGCACTGTTGAAACACGATAGTGTGTGTGAAAAATGAAAGGAGAAGACACATTTACACCGAGATATCCAATGATGTGTCTCTCAAAACCCTTTCCTTTTAGATGATACATAGTGAAATGGGCTGCTAAGTATACATTTATGTAGAAGGCAACATGTTGATCAGTAGAAAATATGGAAAAGGAAAACTTGGAGCATTTATTTGTCAGATCAGATTCCAAAATGCTTTTCCAACAAGCAGCTAAAGCGCTAATTTGGACTTAGTGTCACGATCCCTGATCAAAGTAAAAGAAATTCACTTCAATAAACTAAAATATGCCCTCTGCTGACACAACTTCTAGAAAATAAGAACCTTTAAGCAGGTGACAAATGTGTGTTTCATTTGGTACTCAAAATGTTTCCTTTTTTGTTTTTCAAATGTAATATTCCAGTCATGTTTTTCGTAGCTGGAAGCAGAAAATAATCACAACTAGTAAATGTAAAGACTATAACGACTTGAAAACATTATTAGTATTGGCTTTTAATGTTTCTTAGTGAGTGAAGTTACTTAAATTAACTTTTCAGTAATGCTCTTTATTAAATAGTTGTTCTATTTTCAGAGCACAACTGAAAATAGAACAACTTACTAGAGTTTGTTTGTTTAACAAATTGAATCACTTGTATAGATATGCTACTATGAGATTCTTGAAGGGGGTAGTATGTATTTTTAGGCTCATTTTATGTCACAGTGAAGTACCTGATACCTTCAGTTGTTATGAAAATGCCATACATATCAAAAATAACTTTTAAAAAAATCCGTCTTTGCGCAGAGCCCTACCTGACCTACCTTGAAAGCGGTCTCTGTCTCTTTAAGAGCCTCCTACCCTTTCAGTATGTCGTCACAGCAACGCTTCTCCATTGACGACGTTGTAGCTCACACAATGAGCTCAGCAGGTGTTTGCCAATTGCTGCTGCCACTAGTCTGGAGGAGCCGAGTGGGGGAGGGTTGCTGAGCAGAGCACACATGAATGGTTGCCACGGGAAACTCAAGGAGTTCTCAAACATGTACGAACGAGTCAAAGCAACATTCTAGGTATAAGACCCACACCTTAAAGTTTTGATGTTAGATAACCGTGAAGAAAAATACCACAGTTTCACAGTTTCCTGACATGTAAAAAATAATCTGTAAGATTATCTAAATAGGATTATTTGAAACTTACTAACCCTTTTTGGGATTCCTGTTGGAGCCTAGTTTTAATAGAGTCTTAAAGGTTCCTGACCAAATGTAATGAATCATTGACAGCAATCTGCCTTCCTTAGCAAACATGTGGAAACAAGCTGTTTCCAAATGACAATATCATACTGAAAGTGATTAGAGGTGCTTCTTTGGTTATTTTTTTATTAATATTTTCTTGTTGCTTCATTTTAACCAGCTGACTGGCAGTGATGCTGCTTTACTCTGTGTTTTACAAAGCTCCAGAAATGTCTAGCAGTATTGCTAACATCTATGTTTTTCTCTTAAAGTGTGAATATTATGATTATCATCATCACCTTTTATTATTTGTAAAGCACTTTGACCAATGGTAATATTAAAAAAAGTCTTGTTTGATTAACTTCAACCAATAATTATTTAAATGTGTCATTTAATAATAATTGCATTACGTCTACAAAAAGGAATTAGCTTCATTTACACATTGGATCCTTCTTTTTTTTTTGTAAAAAAGTTAGCTACCTGTGTCAGATGATTAAAGGTTCAAAAAATGACTTTGTTTTACAGAATAATTCATATTCGATAGAAGTGCACATGGTGATTAAGACGTTGTTTGTCACAGTTGTTTTTAGGAATTGAAATGATTGTTAGTTTGAATGAATACATAAAAGTTTTGTTGTAATTAAAAAATGCCAAGCATAAAAAAAAAGTAAAACTATCATGTTAATATGTTAAAGTGATAAATAAAAAGAACATATAATAAGTTTTTCTTTATAATAAATGAGAAAATTCAACACAAAGTTTAGTAATAAAAAATTAATTACAACTTTTTTTTGACAAATTTATAAAACAATCTCAATAAACTAATTTATAGGACAAACCAACTCACTTTTCTTAACACACACAAAAAAAGAGCAAAAGACAAAACAAAATGTGATTATGGGACTCAAGTCCTCAGAGAGCTGTTGAAATGTTGAAAGTGTCGCCACTCGTCCCTTTCTGCTCTGGACTTTGTCTTTTCTGCTCCCCTGTGTTAATCACGCTGGTGGTGCGACGTCGCCGCTGGATTTGCAGCAAGGACTGCAGATAAAACTCACCAACAAGTTTCTGTGTTCAAATCAACACCACATACATCAGAGCACGTCAGCTACTCTGTTAAGCAAATGGTAGAACGTTTTTTTTTTTTTTCCTTCTTTCTTTCTTTTCCGCTCCAACACTTGGAAAAGTTGCGCTGACGTTCACATGGCGTCTCGCTTGGCGATCTTCCAGACGCCCGCCGTTCAGAAACCAACGCGTTTAAGGCCGTCGCTGGTACGTCGCAGTTGTAAATTGGAATTGCTCAGCCGTGAAGGCTTAGAAAGATTATTTTGTTTATGAGACATCCTCCAATAATAATAATTATAGTAAAAAAATCCCTGACTTACATGTTATCAGTTAAAAACCTTCTGTCTCGTTGGAACGCGTCCATCTTAAATTCATGCATGGTTCACAATGACTGAAGACGGGTTCTACCAAGTTGGTATCAGCAGTCAGTATCTTACTAGTCTGAACAGCCTCATTTTAGAGAAACAGATCAGTCTTAGTCAAACTAACCACTAATTAAACTAGCTGTGTTTTTATGCTCGTTTACAATTCAAATCAGAGATTTTTAAATGAAAAGACACAACCATTTTTTTTCTCCACATCATCAGACATTAAGTCCAACTTAACATTTCCTAATTGGCTAAGTTAGGATGAGTAAAATTATTTGTATTTGCTAGAGAGAAAATAATTGGGGAGAGATTGTTTTACTCTTTTTAAATTCAAAAGTGTAAATACAGTTCCTTTGCATTTGGTGGATTTACCTTCAAGCTGTAATATTTGACTGGAACATTTTGGGTATTTTTTCTGAATCTAGTTGCAATAGTTTGCTGGATATTTGGCTCATTTCCACTGAGAAGGAGAGTGAGTGTGTAATATTGGATTTGTTTGACATGCAAAAATATAAGCACTCAATAATATAAACTTTGTCTTACGCACTTATTTTTCTAGAATTTAGCGAATAGAAGTAGTTTTTGTTACTCTAATAAAGCAGAAGGTTTAGTTGGATGTAATGTGAGAGGAAAACCAGTTAAATAAAACAATATGACTGGTCTTAATACATGTGTTGGCATTTTTCTCCCAGCTGTCGTGTCAATTGCTGATTTCATATTAGAGAGCCGTGCTCTAGTTATGCAGGTCTCACTTTTCTCCACATAAAGGTAATCGGTTGTGATGGTGTAGCCGCACCACAATATCACGGCCCTCGAAATGTCTTTTTTTTAATCTTACACAGAGAATAGAAATATGCTTTACTGTCTCACTGCGAGGAAATTTATCAGCAGATCTTTGCAGCGACAGTGGTCACTCTGTTTTCCAGTCGTCATCTCCTCTAATTAGAAATGTTTTATTTTTACTTTGAGACGGAGCTGTAACACTAAAACGTCGTCATTCATAGATTGTGGTAACTTACTGCTGAAATCAGTGCAATGCAAAAAATGATTTTTTTTGGCGGAAAGTGACTTAAGCGCTTAGAAATATAGTCAAAATGCAGCTTTTGATGTATTTATGTCTGATTATATACAATAAATACGTATAAATATGCACTTATATACTTCTATTTTATGATCTTTCCAGCAAATTCTACAGATGATAGTTTATCCTGACCTTTAGTCTTTAACATGACTTAAACTCCTAAATTTTCTTTGTGATCAACAACATAATAAATCTATATGCAACAGTGAATATTTCCACATAGGAGCAACAGTGAATATTTCCACATAGGAGCAACAGTGAATATTTCCACATAGGAGCAACAGTGAATATTTCACATAGGAGCTTACATATGCTGAGTTAGCACTCCTCATCGCTACCTTTACATTTGAAATCACCTTCCAGCGCACTGAAGCCCCATGCTTTTGGCACGCTCTCTGATTCCCTTTACAACAAAGTCGGACGTCGCGAAAGCGGGAACAAAATTAGACATTTACGGCACGCGCCCGCTTCGCATTTGTGGGGGTCATGTTTTGTCCGCTCACCCCGGCGGTAAATACAGAGCCGATGAACAGGAAACCAGTGTTCAGCAGTGTGCCTAATGCGGGCAACATGAAACGCAGCCAACCGTGGCCGTTGATACTGCTGCCGTTAGGGGATTTTAAGTTATTCTCTGACATTTTTTGTGATAGTGTCTTGCTGCTGACTCCAGATGAATTTTTTATTTTTTTTTTCTTCCCCTCCCCAGTACTTGTTAAATCAAACTCTCCCTCGATGCGCCGAGGCAGCCAAGACCTCCACGTGTTTCCTCCGGGATGTGTCGAGCGAAAAGACAGGGGGTGAGCAAGGTGAGGGCAGGAGGCTGGGAAGGAAAAGAAGAAGAAGAAAAAAAGGGAAAAAAATGGAGGGAAGATGAGACAGGACGGTTCACAGGACATTTAGCAGGAGCATGTCCATTAGCATGGAGCACGGGCCGTTTCGTCTCCTCCGGGGTGTGTGTATGCGTGTGTGTGTGTGGGGGAAGAGAGCTGTGCTATCCTGACATCCTTGATACAGTAAACAAACTGCGCCTCGTACGGGCCTCGACGAGCAACATCCGTGCCCTCCATGTTGAAGATGAATCCATTTCAGCGGGGGGCCACTCGGCTGAAACGGAACTTTTCCTATTAATTACGCTCATCGTACGAACCAATTCTGACAAGCCGAGCCACCGAATGAGGTGTTTTTCTTTTCTTTCTCAACTTTTTTTCTTCTTTTTTTTCCCCCCTCTAGGTTGAGACGTGACTGCCACGTCTCAGACCCGTCAAGTCGACTTATTACGCCTTTTCGTCGCGTCGAGAAATCCTCCACCCTCAGCTCGCCTTTTATCAAAATCATTCAAGTCCAGAGCATGACTGGGGAGACTGATGGAAAATTGAGCTGCTCTCTCATGCAGCAAAAAGAACAGTGCGGCCATTCCCCCTCGCCCATCACTCCTCAATCAGCCCCAATGTGCACAGATATAGACTATTGATAAATGCCTCTGAACTATTCTGAGACTGGAAATTTAAGGGCTTCGGAGTTTCGCCTTGTATGTCGAGCGGCGCTCGGATAAATCTGGCTAAGTGCCGGACAGCGACACTCGCTGACACCTGAGGCAGTCGGTATTTGGGGGTAGAGAAGGGGCGAACGCTGGCCTCCAATTTATCTTCAGACGTGTGTCTCTTTCTCATGATTGAGCTCTATAACTTCCAGAAATGGGCCCTTAAATCACAGCGCATCTTACAGTGTGTGAATTCTTGCTGAAATTGCAAGCAGTGTCTGGCGTTTCATGGTGGAATGACTGTCTTAATATTTTCAGCGTCGCTCACTGGAGGAGACGCCAGGGGGAATGTCTAAAAGCAAAAGTAAAAAAAAATTAAAAATTAAAGAAACTGTTGTCAGCAGTATGACGCGACAACAGCTTGTTTTGTTTGTACATTTGAATTTGCCTAAGCAATGGAAATAACTGTACAATTAAAAATCCTTTTTTTTCCCTATAATTCTCCGATAAAAAATAAATTCATCAAGCAAAATATCGAACTGAATCGAACATTAAACCCGAGTGTTCAGCTGGACGATTAGTCCCATTTTTAACACATTTACTGGCGGCACTCTTCTTTATGTTACTTTGTAATAAAGACAGTTTTTACAGAACTTTTCACAAATTTAGACCAATTGGTTGACATGATCTCTTTAGATTGTTGAGCCCAGAGGTTTTCTACAGGACAGATTTTTATAAGCCAAGAAATGTACTAAACAAAAAGTTTACGCGAGGTTACGCTCCTGCAGCAAGACATTATACAACTTCAAGGCTTTTCACACATCTCTACCAGAGGTGCCAAGTGGTGTGAAAGCAGCTGTGCATATTCAGAATATTTCCATTCTCTTTAAAACATTTCTGGTTTGCTCACTCTAACGTTGGCTTGGCACTCTGATGGTCAGAAAACCACGTGTGTGTGGGCTGCACTTTTACCACAGTTCTCAAGCTGAGAGGTTTTGTAACCATGATATTAACTTTTGGTTATTCTGTTTTTACTTTGCTTTTTTTTTTTTGTTTTGTTTTGCTAAGATCCCAGAGCCAGCGAGGGGGGGCCGCAGAAAATCGACCATGCCGTCATCGGTGGAGTGGTCGCCGTCGTGATGTTTGCGATCCTCTGTGCGCTTATTGTGCTCGGCCGGTACTTTGCCAGACACAAAGGTAAAGCGCCAGCGCCGCCGCCGCTGCCGCCACGCTCTGCTCGGCGAACACATTGTTGAGAGTTTAAGTGCTTTATTTGAAAATGGAGTGCAGCAGAGTTGAAGAGAAAAGGTGGCGAGGCGGAGCGCGTCGGGCGCTAATTTGTTTGTCCCCCTTCTCTTGTTTTTCCCAGGAACTTACTTCACGCATGAAGCCAAGGGAGCGGACGATGCGGCCGATGCCGACACAGCAATCATCAACGCAGAGGGGGGCCACAACAACACAGACGAGAAGAAGGAGTACTACATCTAAACCAGACGGGCCTGAAGTGATGGTTGGGGACGCGGTGGGAGCACTGCGTCCAGCGTTGATGTGTAGTAGGACGGCTTGGGTTATGGTAAAAGAAGAAGGGGAGAGGAGGAGGAGGGAAGTAGGAATGGCGTCGCCACGTGGGAAGAAGAGGCATTGTTCAGTCTCCTGTCTGACCCTTCCTTGGACTGCCGGGTCCTATTCTGTACAGTATAATTATTTTACAGAAAATTTTGTGCCTTGTTCTATTTCTTTTGTCGGTTCGTTGGTTTCTATTCACATGCTTGTTGGATTGGATTCTTTCTCCATGTGCTCTACTTGATCCTTTGTTGCGTTTGGCTTTCAGAGGAGATAGAAAGGGGTCTGGTGTTTGTCAGTGTGTGCTACAACTAGCTTTTAGCTCATGTAACCAGATATATGAGAGGCCAGCTCACTCACACTTTTGTTCACTTTCTTTTTTCTCTCTTTCTCTCCAGTTGCTTATTAAATGAAACCCAGTATCGTCAAAGTTCTGTGGTGCCTCCAAAGTTCATCACATTTAGATGCAGGTCTGATTGGTTCCGACGATTACCTGCACACGCACACACGCACGCAACCCCCCTTCAAATTCAGACTCACTGTTGATTACTTACGTAACCGTTTTGAGTACTCATGCCTTTCTTTGAATGTATTTGCTACAGGAGTAAGTAAAAGTCACATATGGGGTTTAAAATCAAGTTGCGAGATGCAACCAATCCCTCAGATCCAGAAGCAGAACTTTATTTTGAACCACACTCCTAAAAAGCAGCTACCATTTCTGAAACGTCTCACTATTTTGATCAGATTCATTCGACAAACTCTCCAATGTACCTAATTCCATCCGTACCTGCAGTCGACGCCATGTTGTTTCTATAAAAGGATGTTTTTATCTTTTTTTTCTTTTTTTTTTTTGTCCCCAGGATTAATTAAGATGAAGTATTTGCCAATACAGAGTTTTGATCTAATACTTGCATTTCTTTACAGCCAGATTTGAGTTGAACACTGCCTATCTCCAGTAAATTAACGTTCAAATACATGCCATATATGTAACATACATCTATTTGGATGTATCACGAAAAAAGGGAATAAAAACCTTTGGGTTGGTCATCCAGAGTGGTAAATTCAGTCGCTGTGCAATTGTTTCTGCCTCATCGCTGTCCCTTTGAAGCTTTTCTACTTGTAGTTTCCTGTTGGAGCTAGCATGAGGAACATTTGGGCGTTTCACGACCATCACGACAAATACTCAAACTGCCAACTTTGCAGGATACGGCTGAACAATTTTTGTTTCCCACTAAAAGATAGCTGTTGACTGCAAACCTTTCCTCACGACATTCTAACCTGCCGCTCACCTTCTTTTATGCATTCGACATAAAGCCCGTATAGTAAGGTGAGAACACGACCAGCTGAGTGCAAAAACCAGACCGATGCTTGGGATCGGAGCGGCGGTGTCCCTCCATTTTGACAAAGTAATCTAGTTTGTCATACGACATCACATGTTTCCATTTGTTAAACCTTTCATCTCCTACTTCATGAGTCAATTGTTGGTTGTGTTCTTCGTTGTAAAATTGTCGGTTTCATTTGAAAAGTTAGTCTTTATCCTCGTCCCGTACCCAACTTTATTTAATATTCCTCCTGGAATCTGTCAGGTTTAGTTCACAGAGGCATTTGCCAGCTGCATTAATGCTACAGCAGACTGCATCTTCTTAAAAACATTTCTGGGAGATAGTTATCTTCTAAGCAACACTAATGTGCCATGACAGTGAGGCAAAGGTTGTTCAGTTTCTTTCATTTTCGTGTTTTTGTCTGGCATTGACAAAGAAATATGTATGAAACAACAGATAGTGAAACGGTTAAGATTTCTGGAAAGACACTTTGCTGTTAGAGACTGACACTGTAATAGTTAGTAGTATCAAGGTGCATATACTGGACCTTAAATACTTTGGCAAATTATTCTAATTAGCTGTAACGAGTAGCTAACTATTTAAGTAGCAAATTAGGATATTTATCTAAATTAACTAAGCAGAAAACTCAGTAAATCAGCCAGCTAATTTAAGTACATAGATTCTAGCTACTTTAGCAAAAAAGTCAAATGAGCTGTTTAGCTAAATTAGCTGCACAACCTGAATATCTGGGTTCATGTTATTTATTAACATTAACATATTTATTAATAATAAATAATAACAATAAAAATAATAATAATAATAATAGGAACCCAGTTTGGTAGTTTTCTAGATTGTCTCTTTAGATAATTAAACTGAACTAGCTAAACTGATGTAGCTAGTTAGTTATGTCTAACCTATTGAACAGATTAGCTATTTTAATAAAATTAGTTTAGCAGGTAATTTAGCCATCAAATTAGCTAACTAAAGTCAATAAGCTGCTTAACTATCCATCCACATTGCCTAGTGTGGATGGAACACATCTGGTGCTAGGCTACATGCTAACACCAGGTGTGTTATGCGATCTGGCGACAAGCTAGCCTCTACTGTAGAGCCTGCTGTCTATCTGAATATCTGAACTAAATTAGCTGTTTAGGTAACTCGCCTACACTCTGAAACATTATTTATTTTGTTGGCTTATATAAAATTCGACTTCACCTATGTATTACGTCACGTTTTAGCGTCTCCCATTTTCATATTTCCACTCCACGCCGACGAATGGCACCAAATATAACGAGTCTTTGTGCATATTCCATAAACACAGTTGGAAAGTTGTCTCTACAAAATGTCCCTCCTTATCTGCTGGAAGAAAACAAAACTGATGTCACTCTTTCAATTAAATAGAAACACAAAAACTACCCACGAGTGTTTGGCTTTGAAGTCCTTGCCGACCCATTTTTGTTTCTTATGCTTTCGTTCTTGTTGGTTTCCGACTTAAAAGACCTTTCAGTCACTGCAAGTATGAGTCCGTTAAATTTTCCTCTGTGCAAATACTTTATCTTTGGGCTTTCTTTCTTCTAAGGCCAAAAGATTTCACTTGGGGAAGCTCCTATTTTTGTTCTTTATTTTTTTTATTTGTCTTTTTATTGTTTTTCCTGTCATCTTGTGGCTTCAAACCGTGGCAGAGAAATGGCATAGTGCTACAATTTATCTCTCCTTTTCGCTAACCCCAATCAAACAGTGTGAACTTTACACATTCTATGCCTCTCCGGCTCACAGCTAGAAGAGCAAAACTTGTTTGGCAATTAGCAGGACACTTTATTGTATTGCCTGAAGAAGAAGAAGATGAGTAAGGAAGAAAAAAAAGACCAGATAAAAACGAATAACCACTGCCTTAAACAGACCTCTTGATACGTATGATAATAAAATAGAAAAAATAAATAAAGAATAAAGTGAAGGACATATTGTAGTGCCTTCTGATCTCGAGGCATATGGTTAGGATCATCCTCTTAGCTTGTACATATATCTGTCCTTTCTAACTTTCAGGCCAATACTCAGCCAAGTTGTCTATTCATGCACTATAAACTCATATTCTGGTTTTTGGATCTAAATGATAAATAAATCAAACTCATTCATTTTGGAAATAAAATATGTTGAGATCATTTTTGGTGATTTTTTTTTTTTTTTTTTTTTTTTGTGCGGTGGGACCAGTATTTATAAAAGTAAAATTCAATTTGGCCTTAAGTATTTGGTTGCCTTTACTGCATTTGCTATTTATTTGAATATTTCCTGGGTGAAGGCTAAGCAGCTTTCAGAGAGGAATCCAGTGCTAAAGGCTAGATAATAAGCTAGAATAAAAACAAATTAATATATCTCTCTCTTTTTGTCGTCGTTTCTGGATTGTGGAGTTGCGGTGTCATGGAAACAGCTATGCGCATGACAAATGTTATTCTGGACTTTGATATTTATCTTAAATGGTAACTGTCGCTTTTGATGGATTAACTTTGAGAAAGGCTGTGGTGGGGGGAGGGGGGGCCATTTTAATCCAATTTTTCATTTATATTTCTGACATGATGTGTAGTATATATTTTTTCCTTCACTCTCTCAGGTTCATGAGTGTTACTATAGTTGTGTTATTTTTTATTTTTATTTTTTGCGTCTCAGGTAGATTGCAAATTTTAAGCCCCGAGTATATATATATAGATATATACATATATGTATATATATACGCTGTAGTACCACAGGTATCGGAAGACGTAACGAAAATCACAAGATGTACATGTTCCTCTCAGTTGTACATGTTTCTGTGTTTAATATGGTGCACTGTTACGGTAAATGTTCAATATTATTTTGCATAGGCCTAGTTCACAAAGAAAACTAGATTTGTTAAGCAGCTGAAAACGATGTACAGTCGGTGTTAACGAAACCACGACGATGTTCTCGACATTTCTCCCACCGTTTGCGGTGTGGGTCAGTTAGTGACCCTAGGATGTTCTCACAGCCCTCCAGCATCTGTTTGCATCGTGCATCGCTTTTCTTATTTAGAAGATGGTGTGTTTTACTGTGACATGAAGTTTTATGAATGACCTGTAACCTCTTGGATATTTTGGACGAAACTCATGGTTTTAAAAGCATGGGGAGGGAGGAAGAGGAAGGGACCGGGGGGGAGGTGATCGTTTTTAAACCCCTAGATTGGTTGTTTAGGTTGTTATTTTTTTTAGTTCCCAAGTGACGTTTTATTTTTTTGTTTGTTTTTTTTGTGTAGTGAAGAGGATGTTTTTTTATTTTTTTGTATTTTTTTTTTGTTTGTTTTCATTTGACCATAAATATTTTGTATTGGTTCATGCCAACATTTTTACAAAAGATTTTAAAAAATCTGAAGAGTACTTGTCTTAATAAAAAGATATCAATGTTTGAAACGGCGTGCGGCTGTCATTTGTTCAAAACAACGCCTCCACTCGTAATCACTTAGGAATCGAATTGCACTAAATTTCGTGGCTGAATTTTAAAAACGTGAGCAGATCTTCACATTCCTAACGTCGCTTTTATTTCCATAGTCTCATTCGAACCAAACCGTTTGGAAAGGTTTTATGTTATCAATACGCAAAAGGTAAAGACAAAACGATGTCGGCTGTTCAACAACATAATAATGTAGATCATTTTATTTATAAGAAGTTTTCCTGCAAATAACTGATCTAATCATTTTAATTTCAATTTACTTGTTGATTCATACAGCTCCAATTCACAACACATCTTGTTTCGAAAAACAAAACAAACATTTTAGTTTAATATGTCATACATCCACCTGGTTATAACACAGCGCAGTATGCTCAGTTAATTACTCGAGGTGGTTTTAAAAAATGTAGAGAACCTTCCTTTACAGCAAGGACGGACTCCCCTTTAACAGGAAGAAACCTCCAGCAGAACCAGAGCCAGGCTCTGTGCAGTGCTTTATTTCCATCTCAAACTTCATTCAATCTTGTAAGTTATCAAATCAACTTATTAATATCAAAGATAACATGAATAAATCAGTTTTATGAAGCTGTTTTTAAATGATGATTTCATTTACCAAGTGACCACAAAACCTTTCCAAACCAAGAGTGGCCTTGTGATATTTGCTAAATTATGAATGAACTCTACATTCATACATTCTACATTCATGAGACAACTCAGTTTAATTTGTCTAAAGCCACACAGACATTAGACAAGTTTGGTTAATGCCAAACTTGTAGAGATAATAATTTTAAAAATCCCTTGATCTGTTAACAATATAAGCAAGTGTTTAGGCACCTTCGAATGGTTGCCGTGGGAGATTCAGGGGTTCCTCAAACATGCCTGAATAAATCAAAGCAACACTTTGTGATAATGGAATAACATTATAACATGATAACACAAAACGTCTAGCTTAAGTGATATAAAATATTGACACAAAAATCTATGCAGAAGAACTCTGTTAGGAGTCTAATGTCTAATACTTGATAATAATTACAATGCTCTAATCCTTAGTGTTGCACCGAGTTAACCAACTTCTGGCTCATGTCATCACTCGCTGCCGTCTTGTAATTGTTACAGATTCTCCTCTCATCAGTGACTGAGTTTTTGTGATTTTTTTCTTTTCTGTGAACCCTGGTTTTGGTTTCTACACATTTGAGATATTCTTAGCAGAGCACTCTATCATTTTCTCCAGTTTATATGTATGTAAATATATAATTTTCACCTCCAATCAGCTTCCTTTCAGCCTTGTTTTTCCAAATATCTGGATTGAAATCGGTTTACTCTGATTTTCATCGCTTTGATAAAACGACGGCCATCTTGAACAAGTTTTACATTTGGCCGCCTTTTTGCCACCTGCTTCTCCCCTTCGCCTGTTGAGCCCCAGCAGCTTTATTTTAACCGACCAAAGCCCTCGAATTAACCATTCAGTCGCTGCGACTCTCGGTTTCCTCTCGCTCCGCACCGCTGGCTCGCCGCTGAATTGTTCGCCATTAGAGAGCGAAGAACTTGAGCGGGACTCCGTGACGAAGAGTCGCCAACCAGGAGCAGGTGGAAACGTTTTGCCTCGTGTTTGTTGTCAAATTCACTTTGCTTGTTTAACAGGGTAACAAAGCATTAGGTTGGATTGAACCTTTTCACTTCACTCTGCCCTCCTGGTGCTTGTCAAATTTACTACCCGAAAAGAAAGAAAGAAAAAGAGGGAGAGAGAGCTTTTGACGTGCAGAAAAAAATATTGTACCGCTGTCGATTGGATGTTGGTGAATGGCAGCGGCGGCAGCAATCTGGGCTCCCATCGGTGACTGACAAGCTCGTTGTGGCGCAGATAGAGGCGAGAAACGCTTTAAACGGCACGATGACTGACACCGACGGGCTCAGGGGCCCTGTTAAAGTTTCCAGCTGAACACTGGATGCCGGTGATTTGACAAATTGATAGGCGTTTTGGGGAACAAGACCTAATTCATAACCATAAGCTATTCTGTCATCATAATTCTGTCAGTACCGCCGTTTCCCATTACTTTTAAGTGATCCGTTCCAGGTAAAGGTCAATAACATTATTCAAACTTTAATGGGAGTAGTCTAACCTTCAGAAACCAGCCACTTTTCTCCCTTGTTCGCACAATGATTTGACTGTAATGCTTCTGTGGAGGAGCATTAAATAGCTGCACAAAGACCGACTCCCTCTGTGAATCATGATGACTTGAGATTTGTGTCTTTATTGTTATTAAAATTATTATTTTTTTGCTTAATACAAAGCTACATGTAGCCCTAGTTAAGATGTGCAACAACAAAGTTATCTATATTAATTAAAAAATAAATGTATCTTTAGCTGCAGAAGCATCATCTATATACAAAAAAAAAGTAGAACAATCAAACTTTTGGAGGCATTTATTCTTTGGGACAGTGGGGGCTAAAAAAAACCCATCAGTGGCTAAAATAATCTGTAAACATGTCAACGTCATTCTCATCAATTCTGCTTTTGACGTTTCTGCTGGAATGAAATTCACACTTGATTTCAGTAAGAAGTAAAACAACCCAGCCAAGTGAAGCACTTAAATTAGACTATGTGTAATAAAGTGGCATTGTGGAGAAAATACCTCCACAATACCTGTGTGTTTAAGGTAGTGCACCTTGAAATAATCACCACAAAAGCCAAATCTGCTGATGAAGGGAGGAAAAAACACGTTGAACTTTGTTTAAAGTCGACGCCGTTAGATTTGGACAAAGCATCGCAGCAGAAGTGAACCCTGGAGGCGGGAACGTTACGGCCTGAGCTGTTTTTATGACAGGAAGTGGAGAGATGGACCAGGAAGTTCCTGACGAGAATCTGAAGACAAAACAAGAGCAGACTTCCAAGAGAGATTGTAGAGAGAAAGAGAGAGAGAGAGAGAGAGAGAGAGCGAGCCAAGAAACCCAAACAGAGAGTACAGGACTGCAGGAATCCTCAAGGTTTGAAAACTGTTTGTGTGTGAGGGGGAAACATGGTGAAGATAACAGCTTCACAATGCAGGAGTTCATACCAAAAATGCTTTTGCACAAACAACTTGTCAGATTCCACCAGGCCTTTTCAAAATGTGTCCACATGGCAACACAATTTATTTTGGCTCAGAACTTAATTTGTTGTATTATTTGCTTTTATAACTGAATTATTTTCACAATTTATGCTTTTTTATTTTCTCCTTATGCTCTTTTTGTGGTTGCAGAAAGGAGAACAAGCCATTCAAGTGAAATAGCTACAAGTATTGGCTACTTATCTAAATTTGCACAAAATTTACAAAGAAGTAGTTCCAAAGAATAAAATAATTGCTCTGGAAACAAACAAGGCCGACGGAGGGATTACATTGTTCTTGCCTCCGTTTCCACAGGAGGAGCAAAAGAATTAAATCCTAAATTCAAATGCAGCTGCACAGAGCGCAACTATTTATTTATTTATTTATTTAATTGTTGCTTCATTGCAGGGCAGCTGGTAACAGTGGTGCCACTGGTGTAATCTGAATTAATAATAATCAAAAAGTAGTTGCATTTTCCTGTTGGTAGCTGTCCAGACACTGCCAGCGTGTGATGTTTCAGATTAATATTACTAATCCTATTTAAATGTTCAATTTTAATTTGGAATGACATGTTTAAGTATAATTAGCACAATGGGGAAATTAAGAGTGGACGAATGTCTGAGCGCGGCCTGTTTAGCTGACTAATTAATTGATTAAGATTGATGGCATGTACCACTTGGCTTGGCTGAGGTATAATTAAACGTAGCAGGAATAAATAGCAAGTGAACAAAGGCAACATGCAGCCAGGTCTGACTCAACATCCCTGCTGTTTGGTAAAAACATAAACACTATTTCTACCTTTTTTTTCTTTCCTTCTCATTAATAAGTTATCAAAGAGGAATAAATATTGACAGATTATAAAACGTTTGTTAGTTTTATTTTAAGAACACCTGAAATGCCTTTTCACTCACCAAAACAAGACATTCTGTGCATTTTTGTCTTTCCATATGACAGAAGCCAGCTGAAGTTTGTCGCAGCGAAATCTCGACTGGCGAAATGTGAAACAATAATTATTCATTTCAAAACTTTTTCGCGAGAGATTCTTCCTGAAAACACAAACAAACCCGTTAAAAAAAAACTCATTCCTTTTGTCTTATGTTTTTTAACTTGCTGAATCCTTGCAGGTCTCATGAGATTCTCTGCAGAATCCTGCTTGCGTAAGCGACTTATACGTTGCTGAAGCACTTGTTTGATTTTATTTTTGTCATTCATTCGCTGTTGGTGTCCGATTTTTAAAAGATGTATTTGACACACAGTTTCACGCTTGTTTTGTCTAGGTGGATAAATATATGACCAGTTTTAACTTCCAGTTTAGGCACAAAAACAAACTCTAGGTTTGCTAAAAAGCTAAAGATGAATCAGCAAAAAGAAGGACATCATGGGAAGAAGATTAAAGCTTTGGAAGCTATTAGCACAGAGCTAAAGCTAGCAGATAATCACTTGAGAAGGACAACAATGTCCTCTGATAAATCTGGAGATGTTTTTTGCAGGCTAAAGTCAGCAAAGTCTGAATCCTTGATTCAAAACAAAACTTTGCAACCAGCATTTTCTCTTCATAGATGGAAGGTTTTACAGAGACAAGGTGAAATCACAGACTCATTTTTTATCACAACAATCTTTTAAGGTGAGGCGACTTTATTCGCATCGCTCATTTTCAGCAACAAGGCAGTTCAAACGTTTAACGAGGGTGTGTGCACGTCACAGACCCTCTGCACGTTTGAATAGTTTTGCACTGCCGCCGTTGTCGCAGGCATTTCATTGTACTCTCTTCAGCTTTCCAGCTTAGCTTTGCGATCCGTAGCACCACATCTCCAGATGCCGCACCCTGCCTCAGTACTGGTGCCCAAAAAAAAAACAAAACAAAAAGGATCTTTCACCCCAAAAAATTACTAGATGTTTTCCGTCTCCGAGAGTCTCTCGGTAGATGGAGGGCATGTTGCAGCTTGTCCCATTTCTGGGCAAGATTTGAGTCCGAATGGATCCCCTAACCCATCAAATCTGACCTCCCCGTCCTTGCAGTCACAGGTGTGTTGTGCCTTCTGGTAATAGTGGAGGCGAGTTATGATTGTGGCCGACATCTGTTTCTCAGGTGGACAAGACAAATTTGTTGATCCTGGAGAGCAATAGTTACACTTGGCTGGACTCTCCGGGGTGACCTTGACGTATCTGTGGCATTTCTTCAATCTTGTCCAGAGCAATCTTTGCTCGGTGGTGGCGGGCTTCACCCTGCTTTTTCTTTTTTTTTTTTAAAGGCCAATTGCCATTGGGGAGTGCTGCTGAGGTCCAGGTGGTTTGGAACAGTCTTCAGGTATGTGGTGTGTGTCAATCAAAAGGAGAGCGTGGCCTCACGTCGGCTTCTCTTCTCGCCGCCATGACGCTCCGAGCACCCGGTCAAGCATGCTGCAGGAGAAATTGGGATTTTTCTGATCGTGCCTAAACTTTTCACGCCACTCAGGACAACCGAAGGCGAAGGTTACAGAAACTCAATCTTTATATGTCGGTGTTAGATTTGTTTTACCTTAAAAATGCAAAAGTCAGAAAGCTATCATGCATTCTGACAGACCAGACTGTAAAATGACTCAAAAACCTCCCACAGAAGATTTCTTACTTTATTTAGGATTTAAAAAAAATTTTTTTTTGATGTATTTCTGGTTTTTAAGTTGAACAAGTAGACATTTGCTGAACGAGTTAGCAGTTTGTCAGGTATCTAGTGTGAACAAGTGGGAGAGTTTGTTAATATTTCCAGTGAAGTTTATTGGTGCAGCACATTTCAACAACAAGGCATTTCTATTTACTTCTCACCATGAAAACAATAACAGGAACCATTTATGAAACAAGCAATAAACATCACATTTTGTCAAACGCCACTGTCAAAATCACTAAAGGAGCATTGTTGTGTAAAATCAACTTTTTTGAGATTTGTGATGTTATTATGTTATTCCCTCATCTAAAACATACCTGGAGTGTTGCTTGGATTCTTTCATGCATGTTTGAGAAATCCTTTTAAGTCTCCCGTGGCAACCGATCAGCCGCGCAAAACACCAGGGTGGACTTAGCTCCGCCTTCGAGACGCAAGCTCCTCCTCGGAGATGAAGTTCCTGAGCTTCCGCTTCGCAGGACAGCTCTCCCTCACAACTCCCTCGTTCCGCCCCTTCAGACTAGCCAGCAGCGATTAGCAAACACCTGGAACTGCGCATCAGCTGAGCTCGTTATGGGAGCTGCTTTTCAGTGAAACGCTGGTAAAATCGTTGCTGAGGGGTTAGTAGAGGAGCCATGCTGTGATGACTTCCTGAAGGCGGAGTTTCAGAAAGAGCAGGAGTTTCTTAAAGAGACAGAGGCCAGATTTAAAGGCGTCAAGTATCAAAGTCAAATTTCTTTTAAGTTATGTTTGACAAATATAGCATTTTTATAATAACTGAGGTTGACATACTTACTTGGAAGTGATATACTATGATACTATGTACCTGGAAAAAACATCATACTGTTGCTATAATGCCTGAATATCCAATTACAAGATTATGTTTACATAAAAGCTGTACATCTTAATAAACAGGTGATAATGTCAATAACCATCGTGAATTCACATGTTTAAAATGTTGCTTTTTCATCTGGTTTGAAAGAGACTTCAAAGTAAAAACTTCACAAAACGCATAGTTGACGTCTTAACGTGAGTAATTATTACTAATTACTGGACTGGTCATGCCACTTCCGTTTGATTTCCAATGTAGAAATCGCAACATTTTTTGAATAAGTGACCTGACTCTGAAGGACTTGTGTTTACCTAATCACAATTAAAACCAATTGTCTTTCTTTCATTTTCTCTCTGACAAATCCCACATGACTCGAGTGTTTGGAAAATGCCAAGTCATGTTCCGATGGGAGGGAACAAAAAAAAAAAACTGATGAGCTGGTCGTTTCAAACAATGTTGAAGGACGAGCACCTGAAGCCTGTGATAACCACAACACAATTATCTCCAACCGCTGCCGCCGGATGACCCAGAGAAATCTGCATTAATTAAAGGCGCACGCAGCCGGCCTGCTGTTAATCCTGTACCGGCGTGTCAGGGAGAAAGAGACTCGTGTTTGGGAGGTGATTAACTTCCCAACCTGGAAGATGCTGCGAGCAGCACTACGGGCCCTAATTTCGGCTGCGTTCCTGCTTGATGTTTTATTGCTCTGATATTTAATCACAGATTGATGTTTACCAGAGGGAGGAAACGTGCTTGGATGTTGATGTGAATTTTTTTTTTTAATTATTATTTATTTTCTTTGCGTTTAGATGCGATTAATGAGAAAAAGCATTAGGGTAAGAAAGGGGGAGGTTTTACTCGTATCTCCTTTCAAAAATTAAACGCTTCAGACAGGAAATGTGTAATTATCTGCTCAGTCTCAGCGTGAAGCTCCATCCTCTGATGTCCAACCCCCTCAGCCCCCCTCACCCTCCCTCCAACCCCACCAACAACCAGATCTCAAGGTGACTCCTCTCTGCTGAGGTTTTCTCTATTTTTTATTTATTTTCTTTTACATATATTTATTTATTTTTTTAGCAAATTTATATTGACGTTCCGCTTCACAGCCGCCACCCACATACAATGAGCAGAGCGAACGCTTCCCAATCTTCTCCTCTTATCTCTCACTGCTCTTACGACTGCATGTAATCTTCCTATCTTATTTAGGACCGCCAATGCATAATTAATTTCAATTTAAACCTAGCTCTTAATGTGAATCACTTAGTTATTTGTGATTATCTTTCAGGAGATGGTTGTAAAGAGGCTATTGTTGAGCCATGATTTTATTTCAATCGTCTGGCTTTCTGTTGAAGATGCTGCGTGACTGTTTTGTTTTTTAAAGAAAAGAAATGGAATTACAGTGCCTCCTAAAAGTGTGTGTACACATGCTTACTTATAACATTTCGATGTATTACCAGCATGAACCTAAACACATTTTATTGAGATTGCAAGGCAGCGCTTTGCAATCTCAGACAGAAGAAATACGACACAGGTCTCAATTTGTTGTGCAAATAAACCGAGGTTCGTGTTTTTGAATTCATATTCAAAAACACTCACTAGGAATCTTTCTTTTTGTTTTTTTTGTTTTTGTTGTTTTGGGGTTTTTTTTGCAATCACATCTGCAGGTTTTTTGAGGTATTTTCAGCCAGTTTTGCACAAACAGAGAGAAAATTATTGCTAATTTATCTCAGATAAACGCCTCAAGCTCGATCAAACTAATATCTTCAAGCATCCGTTTTCAAGTCTTGCCACTGATACTCTATTAGTCTTAGGTCTGCACTATGATCGAGCTGCGCCAAAACATGTTTTCATCTTATTTTTTTCATGTCTTATGTTTGGTGGTCTGGCGCTATTAGGCGGCTTTCTGTTCCTAATTTATTCCCTTCAATCCACACAACAATTCACATCCTCAACATTCTTGATGAGCTTCACCGTCACTCAGAAATTAAAGACTTTCCACAGCGTGAAGCTGGATGGCGTGGGCGTGTTCAGGGGGGTTTTCTTGAAGAATGTTTTCATTTTGACCTCACCTACATGCCTGTTGTCTCCTCTATGTGGCTTGCAGCACATTTTGTGGTTTTCTTTCAACACAGCAGCTTTCTACTTGCCCAAAAAAACATCAACACACATTTATGGAGGGCACAAGTAGAAATTTTCCTGTCGGTGGATTCGCTCACCTCGGTTGTGGGTCTTTGTAGCTCCTCCGAGGTTGCCAAGGTTTTTCAGTGAATGATTTCCTTCTTTTCCAGATTGGTGCAATTTGCAGTTGTGCAACGTTCATAATGTCCAGGTGATGAATCAGCTGTTGCCATGTGAAATATCCATATTTATTTTGTTTTATAACAAATACCCTAGTTTTAACTTCTCTATAACGTTATGTCTGAACTCTCTTGTGTTTTCAGGGGGTTTTTTGGGGGGTTTTTTTCATTAACGTTCTCTGAACATCTGGTTGCACAGAATCTCACAGGTTCGGGTGTAAAATGTGCTAAACACAAATACACACCACATATTTCTGTACTTTGTGTTGGTGTATCAAATAAAAGCCCTACAAAGTCCACGAGGTTTGCGATTGTAGCAAAATGGGAAAAGGTTTTCTGCATTTAGCCGGTGTTAGCATCTATTTTTAATAGAAAAAAAAATCCCCTCATATCTTTAGATTTTCTGCATAAAGCCTTTACATCAAACACGCCGGGCAGGAGCAAGCGGCTGGCTCGCCGCAGGAACAATGCCACCTTAATAATTTATCACGCTGAGTCTATTTTCACTTATTAAATTAATTAGTTAGGTAATTAAAAGTTACATATTTTAATTAAATTGCCAATGAATCCCAACGTTGGTCCTCCACCTGAAGAGACGGCATCGTGGGATGAACTTCATCAGCTTGACTGAGCTCCGACTTAAATTCGGTCCCATTTGGGAAGACGTGGATGAATGGAAAATTATCTGTTTCATGCTCTGCAACCCATTCAAGTCACTCTCTTTATGACAAGAATTAGAGATAATAATGCATTGTCTTATGAAGACAGAGGAGCCTAAAATGACGACGAGGGGAAGAATGGTTTAAACTTTACGAGAGCCTGTACATAAAACTCCCCGTTAAAGGTCCTATTTTTACGGTCATATAATTTTACAAACAAAAAATAAGAAAACTCAACAGTTTTTTTAGTATCTCTAGCCATTTTTAAGCACTCATATGTTTTGAATGAAGTTTGAAGGTATCAAGTGAATCCACTTCGAAGTCCAGTGGAATTAAGTGATAAAGTTCACTATACTCAACATTTGCCGGGATGGCTTATGTAACATTTTGTCTTCTTAACCTATTTATTTTCTTTGCATTACATGGAATTTATTGTCCAGTGTATGAATTTAATATGCCATTTCAAAATTCATGAGACACCAAAGCTTTGTGGTTCATGAACTGAGAAAAAGTTTGTTTTTTTTAAAAATCATAAAAAATGATTTTTTTATTTTTTTTTTAACGGAAGACTAATAAACAAACATCAGGATTTTGATTTAAGTTAAGTGTAAGTTAACCATCGTATTATGGATACGTAAATATATATATTTTTTATTTCAAGGTGTGAAATATAAATAACTTCTGTACTTTGCACTGTGTTTCAGAGCAAATGGGTTAGAAACAAAGAGAGTCACAGGAAAGCCAGATCGTGTGAAAATCTTTCACTTTAATTCAGTTTTTAACTGTTTCTTGACCAAAACAAATACGACCTTTGTAATGGAAATTTGGCCAATGGAGTGCATCTTGTTGACCGCACTAAAAGAGAATGAAGTCACTGACTGACCTCTGACCTGGATGGAGCAGTCTGCCATTTCTGGGTTAGGGATGGATCCAGACTCAGAAGATCTGACTCGATAAACCGTCAAACTGAATTTATCGGGAGAGTTATAGAGACACTGGTGAAAATGTCATGAAGTCTTGCTAAAGTGGTGCTATAGCTAACACACGTATCTGAACCCGTTAATTGAGGGTCGTCTTCTCTCATCTCTGTGCATTGGATGCGATCCTGTCTCAACGCAACTGATTGAAATCACTCAAATACTTTCACAGCAAAACATCAAGTTTTATAAAACCTCGCTATTGACCCAAGTGTGACCTCAAGAACCAGGTTTGGGGACCGCCAATATAGAAAAAGGTGTCTTGTTAGCATTAGCAAACCTTATTATTGATTGACAGCGATGAATCAAAACGGAGCAGGAGTGTTTTTCTTCGACCCAAACATCAGAATTCCGGCATTCTGTCGTTTTTAGGTACACACTTGTGTAGAAAGTCCAATTTTATGCTCAGATTAACCAAGAGAAAGTGTAACCACTCCTTCCTGGTTTGGCAGCGGAGCTGTTGGATCGAGAGGTTTACAATGAAATGTTTGTCATTCCCTTCCTTTGTTCAGCTGTGCAAAGGATCCAGTCTTTGGCTGGTAAAACATTGCTGAGCGGCGCTGTTTATGCAGTTTGGCTTGTGTGGCCACGACTGCGCGGCCGCGCCGAGTCTACGTCGACACAGCGTGCAGAGTGACAAAGCACCCCAAGACGAGGCAAGCCGTCATTTGGAGAGTAACAGTCGCGCCATCGCAGCGTATTCATTTTAAGACATAAAGCCCGAGCATGAGATCTGTGAGTGCCCTGCGTTGGAAGCACTCTCACAGACTCGCCGTGAAACAAAAGACAACAGAGCTGGTGAGACGAGAGAAACGTGTACATAGAGGAACAAAAGAGACAAGTTAATGGAAACAAGATGGAACATACTTTTTCCCTTTTTTTTTACTGTGGTTAATTAGTGTTTTGAGGAATGGTGGCAGTACCACCGTGTCATTTTTAGAATTTCATTACAGACCCCTCTAGTAATTAAGCAAATGTAAGGGTGAACCACGCTCTACAGTTTGGCTGGTAATTACCCGTAAACACACCCTGAGATCCGTTACCTCTGCACGAGGCGTGTTTGTCGAATATCGTACTTTATGACAAAATGCGCAATAGTCACAAAGTCTGGGGAATGCAAATGCAGCTGAAACTGGATATTTATACACACCACAACAATCGATTGAGTAAGTTTAGTTGTGAAGCACATTTCAGCAACAAGAAGGCCGTTCAAAGTGCTTTCTGTCATACAAACACAAAAACACAAAGTCATCAGCAATAGAAGCGCTACATTCTGCCAAGTGCCAATATCAAAACATTGGTTAGTGTTTCATTTCATGGGAAAAGAAACAAACGTTTGTTTCTCTGATGTCGTATCAATCGTTTCCTGTTTTAGGTCAGTTTGGGGATTTCAAACTGAGGAAGAGATTTCATTTTGGAAAACAATCGTTCAGTTCAGAGGTTGACGTCCTTTCCGTTTGTATTTCCTACATTGTTTTGCTCAGCGGTTTTGGGGATCCTTTGGGGAGCAGTTTGCTTGAACGACGGCTGATTCATACGGACTGTTTATACCCGATGCGTTTGGGTTGAACTCGTTGAATTCTCCCACGTGTCACATTTTATTAGCCCTGGCAACAAATTTTCTGTGGGTTCAGTTCAACTCAGTTTATTTATATTATACCAATTAACAACAAATGTTTTCTCAAGGACTTTTTCAAAAGCCTGCTGGGTTCAGTCCTGCAGACAGATTTCAAGTCAACATGTTTTCCAATTTGATCCGAGTTATCAAACAATGCTGTCAAATTGGGTAATTTGTTTCGACCTAATGAAACCAAGCCATTTGTAACTATCTTATCAGTTTGGTGAGGATCGTTGCTCATTTGGAAAACCGATTTCTGCCCAAACTGTCGATGCCTCATGCTTTCAAACATTCCCTCAACATTTCCACATGATCTTATTCCCTCAAGATTATGTGTTCAATCGTACCAATCCACCCTTCAGCAAGACACTCCCATAACACCATACTGCCACCACTGTACTTCACTGGTAGAATGATGTTGTCTGTGTTGCACTTCCTCATTTTTCCGTCAAGTGGTCACTGAGTTGGCAACAGTGGGGCAAATATTGTTACTATAAACGTTCAGACCTGACCTGGGGGGCAGTGAAACCTCTCACTGCAGAGCAGACGAGGACAGAGGCCGATTTTTAACCCTTTGCTGATGAAGATAAGATCAGGGGATAAGATCCAATTTCACATGTAAGTATCAGCCGACCACGATCCCCCAAAATGAAGGAAATTGCCGCCAGAAATCAACCGGTTGATAAATCAGTAGGTCAATAAATGTATCTTATTATACATGTATATAATGTAAACAGCACTGCCGGAGATGCAATACGTTTATAGCAGGTGTGTGAAGGATCTAATGATCGGACTGCTGATTGCAGCCAGTCCACATTGTTAGCAGAACTAGAGGGGCCCATCGAGGCGGCCCTGATTCCAGCATAGCACACACTCTCTCGCCCGGTGTGTCTTCGTCTTACATGACACGTTATGCAACCCGGCGGACTCGAGGGTCACTGACTGACCATTAATCAGCCGCGGCATTACTTTACCGGAACTGTATTTCCTCCTGCGGCTTCAGTAGCTACGCAACTGATTGGGGGCTTTTGCTTTTTCAAGCCCTTCATGCCGTGATTGCACCGACTGCTCAGCTCGTCCAGGGGGGCGGAGCTTACAACAAACATGACGGACTTGCCTTTCTCTCTCTCTCTACTTCTCTCAACCTGTTGAGTCGTTTCCATTTGTTCCTGCTTCCTCATTAGTAATGGCTTATGGCTTTCAGACTTTGCATAATTCAGACTCAACGAACTGTGTTCAGCACCGGAGAGCCAACGAGCGCCAAAAAAACAAAAAAAACAAACAAAAGCTAAATAAATAACAACAGATGTATTGTTTACAAGTGACCCACGTGGCTACGGCCCGCTCAACCGGTGGTGACCGTTTGAAGCGACTGGTGATTGCGTTCCTGTTTCCCAGGCTATTGTTCATCAGTTAAAGTTCAAGAGCATTATTTTGTAGCACAAACCGAGGCCCTCACATTGTGTTGGCAGCAGTTGCTTAGTCACTTTGATATGCATGTGAATGTGGAATTAAAGAGCCGAGCCCTAATGGGCAGCCATTATTGCGCGCGAGGATTCTTTGTGTTAATCTGAGGTCTAATCACTTATTCAATCACTAAAGCATTGTGTC
Organism: Poeciliopsis paucimaculata; assembly: GCA_903067055.1. Taxonomy (NCBI): domain Eukaryota; kingdom Metazoa; phylum Chordata; class Actinopteri; order Cyprinodontiformes; family Poeciliidae; genus Poeciliopsis; species Poeciliopsis paucimaculata. Next base: position 76,974 of record CAEGAD010012244.1, read on the forward strand.
GGTGCTCCTCCACCAACCCTGTCGAGGCTGCACCCTTGGAAAGAAAAAAAAAACACAAAATTTTTTATTTTAATTTCCAACACCATGGATACACTCGCGCAAAACTCACATTCCTGGCCATAGGCACGGCCCTAATTGCTAATTGGTTACCCGGGGTGCTAACGAGGTATTCCGACTCGCTTTAATTAAATGTGAACTCGCTGCCATGTTAACTATGTAATTAGGAGAGAGACGCATATGATCTCTGAGAACTGCCTCCCGTCACCGGCGCTACTCTGCTCTACCTTTCACATGCAAGTTTACAAAAAAAAAAAAAAAAAAAAAGAAGAAGAAGAATAACAGTGACTATAGCAGAAAGGAGCAACAGCTTCGCCTGTTATATCAGCTGAAAAGACAAATTCTGGAAAAGCAAATGTCTTTTGTGCAGAAGCACATCTGTGAACTGTTAGCACAGAGGACAACGTGGCATCAAGCCAACATGTTGAAGGGAAGATTAGACTTCTCTGTTGCTGCATGAGCACAGCAATGAAGCAGATATTGATGTTTTAGCTCGTAATGAGCAACGGCACTGCTTTAAAAACAGACACTTATTTTAGAGCACAGTTTCTATAAATTCTACCCATAATCTATATCTCGATTATGGTGGTGCGGAGAAAAATATTTCTGTGCACAGAGGTGGTCCTAGCCTGTTTGGCCCCCTGGGCGAACCACCACATCGGCACCCCCCACCCCCGCTGCCCCATACAGAGTTGCAGACCAAGTGGGGTTGGGAGGACGGGATCATCGCTCTGTTGACATTCAGATCCTCTGGTTCAGTGGGCGATGGTGGGCGCTCGTGCCGCCACCACAAGATGCCGCCCTGGGAGGTTGCCCATGTCGCCCATTGTCACGCGATTCACCATCTTTATTGTACTACAATCTTTTTACAGCACAATAGAACCAACCGCCCTAATTTGGGTAAACTGCAGCCGTAATGTCACCATTCTCCTTTGCAAAATCCAAAAAATAAGTGCAAACCTTTCGGTAAGGATTTTTTTCTGTGATTATTCTTCACTCATGAAGTCGCGGTTGGAATGTTTTTGCCCTTTTCTTAGTCTAGAGTTTATCTTTAGTGTAATGTTTAAACTGAACCTCATTTTTCCTTTCATTTACTTGCATTTGGACACCCAGGGAGCTCCTTTGATCACATCTGGATGGAGAGCTTATGTTGACTTAAACGTTCCGTTCTTCCTGCAGATTCTTGATCAGATTTAGGTCCGAACTTTGACTAGTCCAGTGTTTGTCTCATTTGAGCAGACCAGATGGTTTTCAGCATTGTTTCTTTTCTTTAACGAAATATATAAATAAAGGCCAAATTTTCCCTCTATTTAATTTTAGCTTACTTTTTTAGCTTACTGTTTATAAAACAGTAAAATGCATCGACTTTTGTTTTCCAAAATGACAAACTCAGAACAAAGCAAAGAGCCATTAACGACTCTGCACTGCACACTCAGATGAATTCCAAAAATAAACGTTTTCTAAAATCATTACCATTATTGTCTTTTCAACAGGAGCTGCCACCGCAGCGCTTGACTTTTACGTTTAAATATGCCTCAGCACTTCTTCGTCAAGACCCATCGCAGGAACAATGGAGAGAGTCTACATTCATAAAGTTCCAATAATGTTTTGCAATGGAACATTACACTGTAATGAACAACCAAAAATTGTTCTTTATGGAGCCACTAAAGTGCCGTGAACCAGAGCAACACAGCCACCGCTGTGCTATAACACTAACAGATCTGCAGAGCGCAGTCAAAGTCAGAGCCATTAAGGGTTGTAAATTGTTCCTTCTGAATTCAACGAGTCATAATGTTCAATTTTGTCCAACCCTAAAGAGTCATCTCTGCGTACGTACGTGGAGGGCAGCCGGTGTCCCGTCCCGTGAAAGAGGCCGCGGTTCTGCTCACGTTTTTGGCACCGCGCACATCCCCGCGAATCCAGACGCCGTGGAACAATTTCTCTCTCCCCTTTTTCTCTAAATCGCCTCCAAGTTGTTTGTGTTTGGACGCGTCCCGGATTGTTCGCCCTTTCGGAAACCTTCGACGAAGTTTAAAAACCTGCTCGTTTTATTCGCCTACTTCTGGAAAGATGAGGCTTTAACCTGATCCTGAAAGGTGGCATGTCTCAAATGCACCACAATGTCAAAAAAAAAAAAAAAAAAAAAAAGAGAGAGCAGAAAGCGGAATGGCAGGGCAACAATTCTCTTTTTCTGAAAAGCTGAATAATACATGCATATTTTCACCGTGATCCGGCGAATTCAATAGAATAGCCCATATGGAAAAGGATTTCTCTCAATGTAAATCTTTTTTTTTTCTTCTTCTTCTTTTTTAGCAAGAGGCCCTCCCTCTTACTTTTCCGCAGGTCCGGTCTCCCATAAATAATTTGCCTTCAACCTTCGCATGCATAAAAATTGCAACTTGTTGGTTATGAGAGAGAACAGTGAGGATGCACTTTGAATGCCAATGCAGCGATGAATAAACAATGGCCCTCTGCTCCAGGAGCAATGCAAGAGCTGCCAGAAGACATTGCTTTGAGTCCACAGGCTCTCTTAATGGGTTTTTGCCCACAGACCAAGCCTTTCAGTCAGCTGTGAATGGGAGACTGTTTTGATCTAGTGGGGGGAGCACTTTAATAATTTCTAACAAAGCAGCAATTCCCCGGGCGCCTCGGACAACCTTGGTCGATTCCTCTGATTATCCTCCAGCCACTCGATGCTGTTTAAACCGCAACTGAAAAGTCCTTCAGTGGCTTAAAAGTTACGCTGTACGTGAGAAATGACAACTCAAATTCACTTCCAGAGCCTTGGCGCTCTGGAACCGGGCCTTTGTAGGATCCATCGCAACAAAACAGGCGTTGTGGTGTCGGCACTACACCCTGTGGGTTTTACAATGATATTTCAACACCGTAGAGGTAGTCTGGGTCGTCTGCGTCCTATCTGAGAGGATATGGGATGCTTGAAGAGCAAATGAAAGCCTGTGGTTTCCTTTGAAAGCAGTGGGGGGGCTGAGAGAGGTCTCTGCAGTGTCACAGTGCCACCTGGTGGGCGGCTTGGGGTGGTAATTTTCCAAACTGCAGATCAAAATCTGTCTTTTTCATTCAGTCAATCTTCTTCTTCTTCTACAATTATTTATTGTTTTTGTTTTTTTTGTTGTTGTTGCTTTTTTACTTTTGGGTCTGAAATAAATTATATACATGTAAATCATTTGATTTTCTATTCATAGAATAGTCAAAAACAGACTAATTCAGGTTTTGGGTTGATTAAAGTTAGATTACAGATGCAGGGTTACATTTTTAAAACAAAGAATTTGACGGTGATTAATGTCACATAAATTGGAATTTTTATTGATAACCTTGACTAAATCAAGTGTGATTTCCCTTTATTTCCACAAAAGATTAAAAGAAGCATAACAATTAAATTGCTTTTACACAATTTCAAAAGTGCCATATTTTGTTCAGCTCAGATAGATTCAAGTTTATAATGTCATCGATAACATTGACATATTTTGATTTCTATATGTCGACTATAACAAATCAACTGAACGGAGAACTGGTATGTTAAAGAAAAATATGTATTTTCTAGACAAAAAGTGGAATTTTGTAGCACAATCGAGTAACTAATATTTTACCTACAGCTGTAATAAAAATGATGTATCTTAGAAATAACTGCCAGCAAACAAAAGACCAACACAGCACTGAGATAACTAAATCTCAATTAGTTATGAACTAAGAAACTCTGAAGAAATAAAGGAACTGCTGTACAGATAAGGACACTGAAATGACCGAAATAGAATCAAAACACACCACCTCAAAGATTACATCTTCTCCCCTTTGTTTAGTAGTTAATGTCAATGTGTATGTATGTATAATGTATAATGTCAATTTCCAAAATAGGAAAATTTCTCCCTTTTCACTTTCATCACAATTTTTTTGTAAAGTTCTGGCATGATGTAGGATGTCAAATCAATGCTTAATAATAGCTACAGGCCACAAGACGGTAAATAAGTAGAAGCCACAATGCAAAAGAAATGTCCTACGTATATGGTATTAACCCATATTTAACTATGTTTGCTATTAAAGGAAGCAGCTAAAACTTCACGTCGTTTTTTTTTCCAGTTCACAGCTTGCATTAAAAATGTACATTTTTGCAATTAGTTCTTACTGACGATGTGGGACCGTTTTCTGACTTACTCTGAAAATAAAACTGAAACTATGATTTTTGCTTGTTGGGAATACAACAACACCAACAACAAGAAGAAATGCAGGATTCTCCAGTCTTACTTTCATCACTCCTCCCCGGGAGCGAACTTTCAACTCCACAACAGAGCACTAAAAGGCACTTACCTCATTGCACTTGGGCTTTTCAGCCTCTGACAAGTCAAAATGTTTTGTGAAAAAAAAAGTAAAAAGTCTAAGCAGGCCCTGTGGTTTTGGCAGAAGAAGCCAACAAAAGATGCTCAAAGCAAGGACTGCCTATCTCAGTTGATATTTTTAGTGCTGTATTGATGTTTCGGAGTTATAAACATATCAACATAGCATTTTTCTGCTGTAGCATTAGCAGTTTTTTAATGTGATCTATGCATTGGCATTTGTTATTCTATGTAAAGCTAATTTATGTGTCACACGATACTTTTAATTAATGTAAAAATGCACACATATACAAAGAATAAACATGTATAGCCTTTTAGTGTGCCACATTTAACCTAAAGGCTAATCATCATCTCTTCTTCTTTGTAGAAATACTGGAGAGAATAAAACAAGTAAGCCTGAAAGCTAAAAACAGTTGGCCTAACCAAATCAAAAGAAGAAGAGAAAAATGTGCAAAATTAGGCTTGGAGAATAAATCAATAAGAAGATATATCGTGATAGTTACGTGGCCAACACCAATCAAATTAAGAATCGCACGGCATTCTGGGGGACGTAGGCAGAAGAAAGGTTTTGGCTGCTCAACCTCTGATGGCCAGCTAAGCGAGTTGGGTCACATCAACTAACTCACTCACTCTTGGTAACCTAGCAACAACTTGTTGAGGTTCTTGTCTCATCACCCTACCTCATAACTGCTTAAAAACACATAAAAATAACATCATGGAGTGAAGACTGTGGATAAAACAGGAGAGGTTACACCAGCAGTTTGGTAGCATTTCAGATATTTAAAACAAACAACAAAAAAAGAATCAATAATTATCAATATTGAATGATATTGTGATACTTTTTATCGCCCAGCCCGATGTAAACTTGAAGATTACGCTTTGACAGTGTTCAAAAGCTTTAACAGTATTCATAGGTCTGCTTTGAAATAACTACAAGCACATATTAAACAAATTCAGCAAACTCTCTTTTAACTGACAATATATCTTTATTTTTTTTCCATTTGTCACTAAAATAACTCGTAACATGTCTTAACAGGATGTCCTCATTTACGTTTTAAATTGATATAGCATCTTGAGTAAAACTTATGACAAAATGAATAAAACATGTTTCCATGTAAAACACCGCATTGTTAAAAGTTTGTAAAGAGGAAGGATTTTTTTTACCTTTAATTTTATGACAAAAATCACAATGCCATATAAAATACAGTTTTTTTTAATATATATATATATATATCTAAGAGCATGAGCTGACTTGCCTTAAATCCAGCATATTTAGCCACGGTAGCTTTGACTTGAACAGAAATCATACAGCACCCACTGCTTTTAGATAGCATTAAACAAGAAGAGCTTGTGTGAGCGACCCCTGAAGAGTTAGAAACCGTGAGGTTATCTTTTGATTTTTTTTGCCCCCCGAAAAGTGCCGTTTAGCATTAAACAATGACTCTGAGCAAGCTGTTTCTTACAGAAAAAATAGAAGCTTTATGTCTCCATCTATACCATGTTAAGACAATGTGTTTCACACACAGTTATCCTGAAAAAGTGCTTGTTGAAGTCTGAGCAGACTGTTGGATAGAAAACAAAGAAATATACAGTACATTGGCCACATGTTAGACGTGTTACTCCTATACAGTGCCGGCCAAACGTATTGGTACCCCTGCTAAAGGTGATTTAAAAGCCTTAAAATAAAATTCTGTTTTTACGGCAGCAGCATGTAATCAATCTAATTTTTTTTTAGAGAAATCCATTTGAGTACATTCTTCATATGCACTCAATAGGTTTGAGAATTTATTGTTTTGACAGTATCAGTTTTCACTGATGAACATTGCTGCTCCCTGTTTGACTTTTGTTTGTCTCAAGGTCAGTTTTTTTACTTTTATTTTGTTCATGCTTTCTTTCATGCTAACCTAGTTTACTTGTTGGCTAGCACGAAACAAGCTAGGCTGGCTTGTTTTCCAGAAAACAAGCCAGCCTAGCTTGTTTCATGCTAGGCATAAAACAAGTGAGATGTGAGATGTGATTGGTGAGATATTGTGGAGTAATATTATGCTTCTGCAATAAAATGTATATTTATTTTCTAGGGGTTTTTTTTTCCACATCTTTATTAGGGGTGTCAATATATTTGTCCAAATCTGTAAGTACATAAATTTTTAAAAAAAAGTTATTTTATACACATTCCTTAAAAATTATGTTATTAAATCACATGAATTTACCTTGTTATCCCTTGTTATGTAGTCGAAACATATATACTTTGTTTTTTCCAAACATGCTTCTTACATCTATTTCCAAATGTTAAATGTTAATCAGTTTGTTCCCGTTAAACTTTTCTGGAAGCTAATGTAAAAAAACGTACCAACAGCCCGGTCCTCACCGTCAGCCTCGCTTCACACTTCTTTTAGCAGCTTGTAAAGGTTAAAAACAAAAAGCGGTCTGTTGGTCTGGCTGAGGATAAAGTGCAGGTGTCCTTTGGCCCCAACATGGAATCAGATATAAAAGCAGGGGTTTAAGATCGCTCTTAGACCCCAGCTTCTGATCTGAGAGCGGGGTGATAAAAAGCCTCATGACCCAGGACCTTGGAAAGGAGTCTCTGTCCGTGCGGAGACATGCAGCTCTGGCCAGGTAAATATCCAGCTGCTGCTTTGCTGGATCGGGTGGATTTCGACCTTGGCGCGGCGTAATACCCCTCCATGTGGTCGTAGTGTGTGGGCTTAACTTTAGTGCTCTGAGTCCGTCTGCTGAGGTGAGCAGGGAAGGGTTCCAGATGTTCGGGATCCAGGGGAGATTTGGAGTGGTAATGGTAGTAGTGACGATGTTCTCTGGTGCTCTGCGAGCGGACCGGTCTTCTCAGGATGCTGGGTTTCGCAGCCCCAGCCAGCACTGATGGATTCTGTTCAAAGCCTCTCGTTTGGCATCGATGAGTGTGCTCGATGCTTTTCAGGTTGGGGCAGTCTCGTTCTGGCAACGAGGGGACTTTGCGGAGGAGTGGCTGCCTCGAGTAGCCCTCTTTGATATGAATCCGTCTCATTGGCCCAAATTCTGCGCCAGACCGTTGGCCGTAGCTTTGCCTGGACACCTCGGGGTATGCTTGCTGAGACCTTATTCTTGGGGTGGTTGGCGAAGTGGCTACAACCGTTTGGCTGTCCACACTATGGGCAGAGAGGAGGTTGGCGTTTCCGGGGTCTGACTTACTTCTTGTGTGCATTATGTCTCTTGGTGAGTCTGGAGTCTCACAGGGAGACACGGAGTGGTACGTGCTTTTGTGTCTCTTTTGCTGAACTGGTTGATACACAACCCTTTCAAACAACTCTGCATCTCTAGCCTCGTAAACCACAGTGTCTCTGCTTTCTATGTAAAGCTCCCTATTCACAGGAGAGGCGTGGCGTGGAGAGTAGTTGTAGTAATCGGATTGATCACCTTCCCTACTGGAGTGGACTGTGTAGGTCTGATGACGATGGATGCCACTTTGCCGGCGGGGATCTATGAAGTAACGAGGTCTTGGATCTCCCGAACTCGAGTCGGAATAGGGACCATACTGGTGTTCTGGGTGTATGTTCTCAAACTGCGTCCGTACAGATTTCAGGCCAGCCTGGATTCGCTCTTGATATGGCACTTCAGGGCTCAGCTTCTGCTCCACATAAAGCATGGAGTCAACGGGCAGGATTTCTGTGTTCGCCAGCTCGTAATGACTGATCTGTGGGGAATGAAAAGAGTGTGCCCGCCGGATGGCCGGGTTTCTCACTGCCCTGTCGTCGGAGCTCTGCCATTGCCCCTGCTGCCTGTGGAAGTCGCCCTGGTAGCGCCTGTACTGAGGTGACAGAGGTTGTCTCAAACCTAGAGAGCTGTAGCGGCTCTCCGATGACTGCTTGGAAAGGCCTTTATGCGCAGAGAGGTGCGGCGGCAGAGCGCCGGGCCGAGGGTAGTGAGGCGTAGGTGTTCGACCTGAATGAATCGGCCGGTGATGGTACTGCTGATGATGATGATGATGATGATGGTGATTACTGAAGACATCTTCAAGCATGCCCGGAGGCCTTTCCTCCTCTGGGCTGTAGGGATGGGCCGAAGACGTCTGGAATTGTCGTGGGAAGACCTCTTCGATAGAGGCAGGCATCGTAGACTCCTCCAGGACGGATCTGAAATTAAAAGCATCCACAGAGTCCATGTTTGCATACACTGGAGAGGCTGGTGGGCTCCTTGCTGAGCCGATAGGTTGGCAGGGCGTCGAAACTCCAACACTCTGGTAAGTGTGTTGTTCCTGTTTGACCTCCGACTCTCGTTCCTCTCTGTGCTCCCTCCCTTCAGCGCTGCCTTCCTCCAAACTCCCCGACCCGAGCGGGCTGACGTTAGGAGTGAAATTGCACACGCTTTCCTGACTGTTGGCAACCTGCAGCGGCTCTGGGTAGAGGTGCGAAGGCGAGAACTGGCCAGGGTGAGGGCAGTGGTGGGCCTCCGCAGCTGCTTGCCACTGGGAACCAGGGCCGACGTGAGGGCCGCGGCACTCCTGAGGATGCATTTTGACGTCGAGAACGGAGGGTCGCTGCGGCCTGTAGTCGTGTGCGTGGCTTCTTCTTTGGGACGCGTTGCTGGCCTTCTGGGCAGATTCCGCCAGGGCCAAAGCCAACTTGCGCGCAGCACTCATCGAAGGAGGGTGAGGAGGGAGAACAGAGACTGAACTCATAAGTCTATCTGTTCCTGGGGAGGGATAAGACAAACAACGCTACAGTATGACAGGACAAACAAAGCTATGGTAAGACATGATGGGACAAGACACAAAAGCTTTCATAAGAAACTAGAGTGCATTAAAATTTGCATGCTTACTAACTATACAGATATGGATATAAAAAGGAATAAATAATGTCTCTTGTGCATATTTACTGAGACCACTTAAAACTTTTCACATTTTGTTCTGTGACAAAAATAATAACCTTCGTGGGGTTTTATAGATTTTCTGTGATCAACACAAAGTTGAAGGTAAATATATTTTAACATTATTTTACATTTTTACTGCAATTCCAGCTGCAAGTCTTTGAGGGTATATCCTCCTGTGAAGAGGCTAAATGTTGCTAGTGCTTTATTGCAAAGTAGCTCAAGCAATTTTTAAGTCCAGCACAAAATACTGTTGAATTTAGTGTCTTGGATCACAATCACATGGATTGTGATTGGGCCATTCTGACACATTAATATTTTTAGATCTAATCTATTCAATTGTAGTTCAGGTTGTACTTTGCTTAAGGTCAATTTCCTGCTGGAAGGAGAAGCTTCACAAATCTTTTGCAGCTGCAGAGAAGCTTTATATAACCTACATGACAAACGTTTAATGTACTTGCTGCCTTCAATATTGCGTCTTTGCTTCAGTTAAACTACCCACAATCCTGCACTGCATCATTATCACTGTCAGATGACCAAGCTCCTTCCGTAACCCCTCTAGGAACAAATGGCAGCAAGATGGAAATAAATATCGGTTCTTAATATCGGCTCTATTTTATTTATTTTAGAGTTTCCGACATGTTACAAAATTACTAATATCCTAGCCGATACCGATGTTAGTGCCGGCTAAACTAAATGGACAAATTTTGAAAAATAATTTTTTCTCGGATAAAAATACCTTTAAAACGTATTAAAACTTTCTGTTTGTAACAGTATAAAATGTGAAAAAGCTTCGAGGGTATGAATAGATCTGAAAGGCACAGCACAGATTTAGGATATTGAGAAACAAACCTGGATCAGGGAGGTTCTGGGCGGACTGACTGAGGTCTGTCACGCCGGATGCCTGGCTTGCCGCGTTGATGGGGCTGCTGTGCTGAAACAACGGCCGTTTCCCGTCTGCTGCCGAAGCCTCGCACTTGTCCACGTTGGGAGAAGAAGAAGGCACGGGAGTCTGAACGTCTGCCAGCATTTTTAATGATTTCTTCCTCACTTTGGGCGAGAGGTGCTTCAAGGCGACTTTTTTTCCACTTTTGCACAGAACCGGGCTGTCCTCCGGCGAGCGCGAGCAGCCGACGTTGTTCTGGGAGGACGCGGGCTCGAATTCGTTGGAGCACCCTGTACTCTTCTTCCACCTGCTGCCACGATGCATCGCGGGAGTCTGGCTGCACTGGAAAGACATGGGGTCGAAGTCTAAGGTTGAGATGCCCGCAGCCGGAGGGGAAAGGTCGAGGTCGTCCTCCGAGTAGTGAGGGGAAACGGCTGCGTGGCTTCGGTCGGCGCTGCGTTTACTGTCGTTCAGCTGGTGAGCGCAGCAGTCATCTTTCTTTCTGGAGTTGTGCAGGTCGCCCCTGCTGACGGCAGAAACCGCTTCGCTAGTCGACCGAGGTCTGAGGGGACGGTAACTCGGAGGTCCTCCTGGGTTGCATTGAAATAAAAAATATATATTTTTATATATATATAAATGTAAGCCGCTGAGAGCTCAGCAGAAGAACTTTTTATCATCTCCTGAAAGATTACCTCCTAAATTTTGCAAAGAAGTAAGAGATTCTTCGCTTTTAGTGGACCGCAGTGTGCCGCTATCTCCTCGTCCTCCTGCAAGCAAAAATTATTCCGGATAAATCACAAGACAACCTAAAAAAATAAGAAAAGAAAAAAACCGTGGTTCCACAGCAAACTGACCTGGCAGTGCTATGCTCTTTATCTCATTTGGTTCACTGGGGTGTCGCTTTAGTTTACGCTTGGACACGGAGTGGGACTTGCCCAGGTGGAAAAAGGACAGCCAGTTCCCCACAGGAGACTTCTTCGACTTCGCTAGAGGCCGCTTGCCACTGCCACACAGAGAACAAATTGTATTTAACGCTTGACCCTGAACGTGTGTTGTGAAGGCTCAAGAATATCAAGGGCAAAATGGTTCTGGCTGTTGCTTAGGCAACATTTTTATTTTTGTTTAGTCAAGGAAGTTTGTTATTGATAGGCTCAAGTTTCACCAGAGACATGAATGCAATTAATTTAGGAATGCCTTGATCAGTCCCTGATTTCATTGGGACATGCCCACTAAGGTGATTTTTCAGCTATTGATTCATCCTATACCTTAGGCACATATTTATGACATTTTCATTGTTATTTAGTCAAGAAAGTTCAAGTGTTCCTGCAGGTTGCACCAACTCAAATTTAAAACCTATATCCACAGAAATGTACTAACTTCATCCAACCAAGTGGTGATAAATTTGCCTAGCTCGGTGCTGGCTAGGTTTTTTTTAGCTACCTTAAGGCACATGACATTGACATTGATGTTTAGTCAGTGAAGTGACAGGATTTCAATTTTAAGACCATTATGAATGGAATTTAAGACCTAAATTTCCATAGAAATGTACAAACGTCATCCAGGCAAGTGGCAATACATTTGTATGCCATGAAAGATGCAAGAAAAACTAGCTAGCTAGCTAGTACAGGTATGTTAACAGCTTGTTATCGGTAGCCTCAACTGTGTCAGGTTTCACCAGAGACACAAATACAGATTGGGACATGCTCATTAAACAGTCATTCAGTCATTTGATTCATCAAGCAAGGACACATCTCCATGGAAGACACCCTGGGCCAATGACTCAAATTGGCCATCATTTTAGTTGGCCTGAACAACTAAAACAGAAGAGCTACTTGTTCTCCTAGTAGTAGTTCTTTAGTAGTTCTCCTAGCTAGCAGGAGAACTAGCATTCAAAGAGATTTTTTAAACTCTACCTCTCCATTGGCAGTTCGATGACAGTGTGAAATTTGCCCTGCAGAGCTTCGGGCCCCTCCCCGACCTCGATGTAGTCGCTGTGGGTGAGGCAGGGGGTTGTGGCTGGAGATCCGAGCTGCGTCTGAGTCCGAGCCTGTGCCTCCTCTAAAGACAGCAGCTTTGTGGACGGGGAGCAAACCATCAGAGACTTTGGTCTTGATAAGGTGTTGTTACCTAAGATTGAGCCACACACACACATTAGCAGAGATACAAACATGTATTTTGTTTTCCATTTCTTTATTCTTTAAAAATCCCTACCAGTGCTTTCTCTTAAAATCGAGTTTAACTTTGTGCTGAAAAGGGACTCCGTGTTGTTGAGGATGAACTCCACCACCACCGACTGGATCCGCACCTCCATGAAGGCCGCTGTGCCACTAAAGCAGGCCGACTCAATCTGTCTGGACCTGAAACGGAGCACAGCGCGACCTAGTTCAGCGCTCGGGACCACTGAGATGTGCCCCAGTTCGATGCGACAGAGCGGCCAAAAAGATGCGGTGAAATTTCTGACTGTGCCGCAGCCGAGATACAGTCACCTGAGGAGGTTCGGCGCCCAGACAATGGCCAGGTTCTTAGTGTGCATGTTGGTGACAGAACTGAAGGTGGCCAGGTGGGAAAGGTGCCTCATGAGGTACTCCAGCGTCCTGTGGGTGTAAAAGAAATCCTCGTGTTTGAGATTGTTTACTATTGCTCTCTAACAAACCTCTGTGGCAACTGTTTGTGATTAAGTAACAGAAGTGGACTCCATGTAGCGGTCCGGGGACCTCTGGATCTTCTTTACACTTACCAGCTGTTTTTGGTAGATAGATATCCTAGTACACTTGACATGAGACAAAACTAACTTACAAATAACTTTTCAGCAAGAAATAGGAGCATGTTTAAAGCCAGTAATCCCTTAGTATTTCTTAGTATTAGTATAAGGAATCACTAGCCAGTACTAGTTCCACTGTCAGACAATTTCACTTATAACATGGGGAAATGTCTTGTTTCAGTAAAATGCATGAGCTTGTTTTAAGTCAATAATTCCTTAATATTGATCAATAAAAAGTATTAGTTCAGCTGGCAGATTGGTTCACTTATTACAAGACATTTCCCCACGCTACATCTTACTGAAAAATTAGTTTTGTCTTATTTCAATTGAAGTAAGATATTTCCACTAGGAACTAGACAAAAAATACTCAGTTAAGATCCTCATATAACTCATAATGAACCGATATTCTCTCAGTTAGTAGATCTTTAAATATGTAAGATTTTGTAGGTCGGTAAGAGTTTAGCAAGGAGATATGACTATCAATGCCCATCAGTTTTTTTTTAGATTTTTATTTATGAGCAGTTTTGAAAATATTCTATCATTTTCATTTCACTTTACAATTTTGACTAATTTGTGTTTGCCTATCATACCTAATCTTAATGTAAAAATGTTAAAGTTTGTGAACATTATGTGAAAAAAAAGGAAAAAAGTTGGAGAAACTTAAGTACTTTTCTCAGGGCACTATGAGTGTCAACAGAAGATGCTCATATAATTTAGGCTGAACCAATATTCTCTCAGTTACTAGATCTTAAAATATGTGTGATTTGCTCTAGTGAACTGGAGAGAAAATCACAGAATGTAGCAGCTTAGAGCAGGCTGACCTCTGCTTGGCAAGATAAAGATGGAGTTTATGCAGAAAAACACGAGTTAAGCAAAGTGCCGTCAACCAAAACAAGAATCTAATAAAAATGATACATTCCATTTTCTGACAGCAGGGGGCAGCAGTGAGCTGTAAATCTGACCTGTAATGAGGAGGCGGCAGCTGCTGGATGACATTGTGGATTTTTACCAGCCTCTCCTCATCTGTGGCTGCAGACACAGCTTCCTGTGACGAAACGGAGGACAAAGCACAGAATCCAACAACCGAAACGTACGAGTTAATCTGACTTTCAGCTTCAATGCGGTTCTTGGGAAGCTCATCACAATGCGATGGCCTCGTCTTAGGCAGCGCTTGAAAATGAGATGTCTCTTTCATTCAGTTAATCAAGGAGCGACCAGAAAGACGTCGTCTGCACATAGACTGAGCCGAAGCTAAATCGGCCCACGTGAAATCTTTGAGAACTGCGCTCACCGAGAACCGGTCGTAGAGCTGGTACGTGAGCAGCGGGTTGGGCAGCTCCCTGAAGTAAAGCTTGCACAGGGAGCCCACAGAGTGGATGTCTTGTCTGAAAAGTTCTCGGCTCAGGTCTGGGATCTGCTCAGAGTCAAACTCGTGCCTAGAGACGGAACAGAAACACAAAATCATGCAAGGTTTGAACCCATTTGGACATAAAATATTGAACTAAGTTTTCCCCTTTCTTTCGGAGGAAAGTTGAATATTAAAAGTATTAGTTTGGCTTTTCAAAAACTCAGCATTTTCAAGCCCAGACTGCTACTTTAATAGTTTATCCTAATAGTTGATGATTCTAGAAGTTCAGCCATCTTGGTGGAATTTTGTGTCGCTTTTAGAAACAGGTCATCAGATCATCTCAATTAAATGATCATGTAGACACAGTTAATTTTATAATGTATGTATGTTTAACATTTCGACAGTGTTCAGGTCTTATTTGTCCATTATGAGTGCTTACATGTGGAGGAGTCCTTAGACCTGTTTTCTTTTATTATGTTGTAATCAGAGTCTTTTTCAGTTTGTCAATCACAGTCAAGTCTCTCCACAGTAACAGAAAAATGAGCAATTCCTTCTTCTGTATCTCAATAATAATACCAAAACAGAAGTCCCTGTATTTAAGAGATGTCATGAACACTTTACTTACTGTTGTCACTGTTTTATCTTGCTATATTTATTTAGTTCTTGCCAAACGAAAGCCTTAAAAAATGTAGAACAGATTATGCGAGCTTTCACACCTGAAAAGGATTAAATGGAAAACAATTCGACTTCAATTTTCATTCCCTCAAAAAGATTTTTTTTTGTTACAGGAACAGATTTTAAGGGTTGCTTTTAGGTTTATTAGTGGTCTTTTCCCATCATTCTTACAGGATCTTTTAAATAATTATAAGTTACTATCCACGCTAGCGTAAAGTCCTTTTGCCCTGAGATGTTTCTAGATACAAACGAAAAAGAAGAGGTGATCAGAGTTATCATCAAAAGTCAAGAATAATTTACAAAGCCACATAAAAGCTTTTACTTTTACTTTTAATTTTATCTTTATGTTTTATTACATTTACAAAATTATTTTTTATCTTTGCTCAAACATGTTCTTATTGCACCTAAGCAAATATTGCTACTGTCACGAGTTTATTGTCCTGGATTTCTTCTGCAGCATTTCATACATACTTGCTTTTGTAAAAAATAAATCTGACACTGACGTTAACAGAATGATTTCTTACAAAATCAGTAAATACAAAAGCGATAAATCAATAAAAGCACGTAACAAAAAAAGACCAACAGATCTTCAACGTGTCGACACCTTTGCGTGTGCCGTATTTTCTGAGCTGCTAGAAGGAGACGTTGAGAGCCGAGCTTTTCCCATTAAGCCTTTTGATTGGCTGCCCAAACCCATCAGCTCATGTGCAGCTCAATTTATCCACTGATGGGAGTTTGTTTTATGGAAACAGCAAAAAAATACAGCAACGCTCTCAGAAGCTACACAGCGATAATCAGATTTTCATTGATAGATTGGGGGAAAAATCTGCTTAAAAGCACTAAAAGTTAAAGACTTGGACAGCAAGCTCTTCAGTTGCTGCTAATTGGCTGAACCCTTATTTATTTAACATATCAACATATCTGCAATTATAAATAAATGAACCTGAAAATAAATGCAGTTAAGAAAGGGAAAAAAAATTCATTTTGAGAATCATGACTGTATTCTTCAACTAAATGTGAAATTCAGTAAAATAAAATAACAAGGATAAAATACTCTAACGTTTCCAGTCGTAATATATTTGTGTTGTGTGTAATTATTCCAGTGGTTTCATAAATATTTAATGGTTCCTTTACTGCAGTGCACCAGGAGAAAATTCGGCTCAACAAATGAATCCTGGCGCCTGATTGGCTTCAGACCAACCAGTGGAGCCCCGTAAGCCCCGCCCCCCCCCGACACCAACAGGGAAGGACTGCTGATAAGGATTTTCTGTGGTGAAGTAGAGAAGAAGCACAAACCTCAGTTTCTGGATGTTGGAGGAAATCCCTGAGAGTCTGTAGATCCCATCCACGACGCCGATTTTCTCGATGAACTCTGCACAACTCTTAACGACCTGTGGGACTGCAGGACATAAAGACGATACACAATGTTTAGACATTTTGGATGTGTCTTATAAAAACATCTTTCTGGGTACAAAAGGAAGACATCTTTTGCGTTCTACATTCTCCACACTAGCTATTTAAAGGGTTTTCGGGAACACTTTACTTGAAGGGGTGTGCGTAAGACGGACGTTACACTGTCATAAACATGACAGAACAGCAGTCATGAACATGAAGGAGTCTTTATGAATGTTTATGGCTGTCATAAAGTGTCTTTTGGTAAATAATGACACTTTTAATGCAGAGTTGCATTAAACGTTGCATTAAGTCAATTAAAAGAGAAAACTTTGCTTTAAAAGTGTCATTATTTATAGACTTTTTTATTAAACGAAAACCGACGTGTTGAACAATGGCAGGCTGCAGATTTGATAAAAACCACAGAGAGGTTTGTTTCTAGAGAATCCTACAATAAACAGGCCTGAGGCTGTAAATACCAGACCTCCCAAATGTTTTTGCATTATTCATTCCATTTCTTCAAACATGCAGGTAATTCTAATTCAATTAAAACGAAATAAGGACATACAATTTTAAACGCTGCAAGAACTACAAAATCTCACCAAGTATTTTTGCCTAGTTTCAATTAATAAGGCAAAGTAACCTTTGCAAGGCAGAGGAGCTTGTTTAAGGCCAATCATTTCTAAATATTGATGGAAAAAGAACCAGTTCCTCTGGTTCATTATTTCACTCTTAGCAAGAGATTTTTCCCATGTTATAAGTGAAATAATCTGTCAATTTTTCATCAGTATTCAGGAATTATTTACTCAAAACAAACTCCTATATCTTGTTAAAAATGTACTTGTTAGTTACTTTAGTCTTATTTCAATTGTACTAAGATATTTGCACTAGAACAATGGTTGATATGAACATTATGGAGCTAAATAAATCTGGAGATTCATGATGTCAATGTGAGACAAAATGATTCTAATCCAGTAGCCGAGAATTTACTCATCTACATCATTTTTGTTCCATTATAGATCATTTTGCTTAAACAACAAAACATCTATTTCAAAGACAGGTCCTAAACTAGACTAACCTTGTATTATGTCTCAGCTGTTTTTATTAAGTTAAAGCATTTAGGATATTCTACCATCGTGTCCTGAGTTGTGGAGATGCTCCCCCAGGTCGCAGCCAAACACTCGCTCCCTGAGGATCCCGCGCTGCCGCAGCTTCTGCGGCGGCGGCCGAGACTTCATGAACGACCTCAGGAAGGTCACCAGCTTCCCGTGCTTCTTGCACACTGGATGCGCACAAAAACACACACGGGAGCCACTTTAAAAAGGACTCTGACTCACATCCTGGTGAGCAAGTCTTTAAAAACTTGCCACGCGCCAACGAGCACGGAACCAGTACCTGGCTTTGGCACTGAGTTTTGAACGCTGGGTGGGATCTTCTCGTTGATCAGCTCCACGCAGTCGCAGGGGAAGAACCCGACCTGCAGGAGGAGAGGTGGAAAAGAGAGCGAGGAGGTAAAAACGAAGTGAGTGACGAGTGGGAAGAGGCGATGTTGCACAGGTGGAAAAAAGAGGTCAAGAAAAACCTCGGACTGAAAATTGATAATATTCATGGCTGAATCAGATTTCTGAAGTTTGAACAAACTTTCCCAACTAAACTAAACCTTTTTAAGTTGATCTGTGATGGTTTACTAGCATCTCTGAAGATGATCTGTGAACTTTCTTTTTAAAGTAGCATGATCAATTTTCACTTTCCTTTTAGATTTATAAATGCTAAAATACTAACAATTTGGATCCAATTTTGCAACATCAAATGTTTTCCCGTGTATTCTTTTAAGCTTTATTTTGAAAAGCCAACATACGCCCTTTTACATTTTTCAGTTTATTTCCATTGGTAACATGATAAGAAATATTGAGGCTTTTATTTTAGAATGCATCTTTAAGGCTGCACTTTATAAACCTTTATAAAATAAGCAAAATAAATAAAAAAGTTGTGATTGGTTGTGTATTTCTGCAAATGGCCTGAAGAAGATAGAGAAAATCAATTTTTTCCCACATTATATGTCCCATATTGCACTATGACGACAGTTTTAACAAATATAAAATGAAACTTTTTTTTTAAATATAAAAGTTACATTTCATTTAGGAATGCCAATAAAATACATTTTTCATGACTTGTTTAGCTCCTTGAATCTTCTTTTTTAATAATCTATGAAAACTTGAGGATATTATTTTGGAAAATAGATTCTTTCCATTTTATTATTAGATAAAAAGATATTTTATCTAATAGTATGTGAAAAATGTCTTGCTCCGCTGGCAGACAATTTCACTTATAGCTAATGATTTTTCATCAATATTAAGGGATTATTGACTTAAAAGAAGCTCCTAAAGCATAAAGAAAACTTACTCATACTTTTGTTTTGTCTTATTTCAAGTGCACTAAGATTTTTTCCACCAGAATCTAGATTAGACTATATTAGACTATGTCTAATCTAGACCTAAATACTCTTGGATTTGTGTGTTTGCAGTGTAAAAGTTTACCTGAAAGCCATGCTTCCCTCTCCACCAGCCTGTGTCTTCTTTAGGCGGCATGTCGATGACAGACACAATATCCCCGACCTAGATCAGAAAGAGCTCTCTCTATGACGCTTATCTAAGCTAAATGTAAAAATATGCAGACAAAAAAAACACCTGACAGACTGATCCATGCCTGAGCATGTTTCTCCTTACCTCGAAGGTTAACTCGTCCGTGGCCTGAGCCGTGTACCGCTTGGTGACGTGGGCGGCAGCGATGGCGGGGACGTTGATCGAAGCTTCTTCAGAAACCAGCAGATGGTTGCCCTTGTTGTCGATCTAAAAATAAAGACAGCAGAGAAACGTTGGCACATCTTACACCCAAAAAGCCACAGCAGGGAGTGGGAGCTGGTCACGATTTATCATGAGACGACGGATAAAAGAGAAGCAGAGAACAATGGAAAGTTAAAAATGCCCCGGTTTGTTTTTGTCTCCACTTGAGCTTCCAGCATTTTTAATGTCAGTGGAAAGTAGAGCCAGTGAATTGGCCCCCTATGTTCTCTCTGTGTGTAACGTGAAGGATGTACTTTTTTTTACTTGCTTTTAGAAATCAGATATCTGCTCTGCTGCCAGTGGCGCTACTGGACTATGACCTGAACCTTCAGAGACGCATAAAGACAGTTACAAAGGTGGCCTTCTGTCACCTGAAGAACATTTCCAGGATTAAAGGACGAATGTAGCAACAAAGAGAAACTCATGCATGCAATTATATAAAATCTAACTACAACAGTGTCCTCACATTCTGCCTAAAAAAATCAATAAGAAAACTGCAGCTGATCCAGAACGCTGATGCTCACATCCTCACTAAAACCAGGAAGTTAGAGTACATCACCTCGGCTCTACAGTCCCTCCACTGGGTCCCCTGTAGCTCAAAGAGCAGACTTCAAAATGTTATTGTTAGTTTATAACAACAGTATACTCTTGGACTTTGTATGAACGGTTTAGCACCACAATGCATTAAAGATCTGCTGTTGTTCAACCTTCCAGATCTCTCAGGTCTTCCAGTTCTGGTTCTGCTATGCATCCCCAAAACCAGAACCAAACATGGAGAAGCAGCATTCAGCTTCTATTTGCCACAAATCTGGAACAAACTTCCATAAAACATCAAAACTGCAGAAACATTGAGTTCCTTCAAAGCTAGACTAAAACCCGACATGCTTAGCGTGTCTGTGGATTTATAATAACTAGAACATAGATTAATTCAATTCAAGTAGCAACTTTTTACCACTTCTCTTTATGTTATGGACTTTATATGTTACGTTTATATCATGTAAAGCACTATAAACTGCCTTGTTGCTGAAATCTCCTATAAAAATAAACTTGACTTAATATAAAAACTTGTTTAGGATGGAGCAGGCTAAGATATAAAAAATAATCTGCAATACTATTTTTTTAACTTATTTAAGTTGTCTGTTATATTAAAAGCCCATGGCAAAAGAAATAATAATAATAATAATAATAATAATAATAATAATAATAATAATAATAATAATAAAAACAAATCATTCAAATCCCCAAAATACTATAGTAGTCATGCTATTACTGGAAAATTAAAACATCTCACCACAACGTTACCATGTTGGCTGTGCTTGTTAAGACAAATACAGGAAAATGTCATTCAGCTAAAGGACCGAATGGCCTTTTTGGAGCTTCTGAGTATGAAAAACATACAACTCCAAAAATAGCTTCAGATGAAAATCAAACATATAAATACAAAGCTAACCCCACCGGTAAGAAAAGTAAGATTAACTGAACTCTGAACACATTTGCGAAGGCTTAAAATTTGCTACAGAAGCTTCACTTTCTGTCACCGATCATTAGCTTGCTACTTGAAAGTTGCTAGAAAAAGCACCTTTCAAAAAGGTGCCGTTTGTCAGTTTCTCACGCTGAGGCCAACACTCCCTGCCTTGTGAACCAGAGTAGTAACTAAGTCTGTAACTCAACATTTAGAAAAGAAAAGCTACACCACAAAATGTATACGGATGTACTTTGGCACAGATGTGTAGGGCACCCAGCAAGGAATAACAATTTCTTAATCTTATCCGCGATATTGCAACCATAATCTAATTTTACTGACTGTTCCTTGGATAAACATCAGTCGCTTCGGCGTTTCAGATCATCACAATGGAAAAGGACAATAAAAAAAACCAACTATTACCTCCATCCACGTTAACACAGGACCACAGTTGATTTTGTTGTCCGCGATGGCAGAGAAGCGAGACAGGTAGTTAGTCAGCATTGCGGTGACTGACTGAAAGGAGACCAAAAAATAAAAGATAGACCTTAATAAAGCTCCAAAAATAAACGTGACGTCACAGAAGCCAGCAGAGGTACAAGGATTTCTGCAAACATGTTCATGCTCTTGTATTTCGCTTCATCATTTTTATATGACACAACAACACAAAGTATTTTATTGTGAAGCGGAAGGAAATTATACAATGTCTAAGTTTTTCTTCTTTTTTTTTTTCCAAGGAAGTCAATAGTTAGAGAAAAAACTGTTCACTACAATGACAGCTGAAAGTCTTTTAGGGTCGACTTTTTCCCTTCCTCTTTACAAAATAAGTCAAGTTTTGTCAGGTTCAGATTCTTTGAACACTTTATTAGTGTTAAACTGTGATTTTTTAAAATAATTATTTGTATGGCTTTGGAATTATTATGCAACCAAATGTAATTGTTGGTGCTGCCTCTTGGACTCCCAAGTTGTTTTGTTTTGGGGTTTTTTTAAATCTCAATCCTGATTAAATGAAGGTAAAAATAACAACTCAAAAATTGAATTTGGACTAGGCCATTGTATATGCATGAAATGCTTTGAAGTAGTAGATGTGCCTGCTGAAGAAAGTAATGCCCACACCAAAAAAATAAATAAAATCAGTAGTGAGTCTCTACAACTCTTCCAAAATAACATCAAAAATGGAGGTTATGTTCTAAATGGAGGAAAGTTTCAAAGGGGCATGAATACTTTGGTAAGAACGTGGAGACGATACCTCAACGGTGTCCTTTAAGGTATCGCAGCGTGGCAGTTCGGTGAGTTGGGAGTAACGGCGGTCGTAGATACACAGGTGCAGGTGTTTGTCCAGCACTCGGAAATCCTCGTAGGATCTTTTCACCAGCCAGTTTCGAGCCTGACAGGGACGACGCAAAGTAAATCAGGACCAAACTGAACGACAGCGCCTGCTGCTTTTGGGAGAAGCAAGAACACCACTCGGATATTCAAGTAATGTTACCTGGCAAGTGATCTGGACGAGAAAGACGAGTTCTTTGGAGTCCAGACCGGGCTTCGGTCCTTCGCTTTGCCCCTCTGCCAAGGCCAACTGCACAGGGAGACAAACAGGAGGAAGGAGACACAGAGGGGCTTGGATTGGGGATGGAGTATAAATAATAGATGAGTATGATACAAAAACCCTCTCTGTTTTTGGACTGGGGTACTAAAAGTGCATCGTGTCCCATATTAATGCTAGATTTACCCCTTACATCGGATGCCTGGCTTTTTATCCTGTAGTTTTAAATGCTTAATAGATTTCTTTTTTTTTTCTGAGAAATTATAGATGATAGGAAGTCAGCCCTTAAAGAGACACAAGACTGTAATGGAGAATTTACTTCAGAGGCCTCCATGCTGAGGAAGTTTTGGTTATTTATAACTGTTAGCAACCCGTCCAGATACACTGTTACACAACATGCAGCGACCTAGTTACAGCAAACCAAACTGATGAAGAGAAATTTGTTATTGAGTGAGTCATTACAGAGGAAACGTAGTTTTTTTCCTAGTCCAAACTACAAAGCTAATTAGGCTGTGGAGAGGCTGAAAAGGTCAGTGGTCCAGTGATTGGAGAGAGAAGGGCAGGTTTAGAGAAATACAGAGAAATTATGAAAACATTTGGCAACAATGCAGCTTTTTTTCCCCCACACTCTCTCTCTAAGTAAAAAGCATCTCCACCATTTTTCTCAGACATATGCCCACATCAAACAACTAATCCACCGTCACGGGCCTTGTTCAGGTTACCTCCTGCTAGAGCATCTCAGATATCCGTCGGCGGATGAAGGAAGTGCTTCCTCTTTGTGTGTGGGATCACAGCGAGCTCCTCCAAACAAACAGTAAAAAAGAAAAAGACAAAGCCAAATCTTGGCTGAGAGCAGAAGGGTTTAAAGGTTCTCCTGACTCGCCCGTTCCTCGTCCCACTGCCTCCACCAACAACGCTGCACGCGAGAAGCTTATGTGCAGAGCAACCCGCACCGGTGAGCTACAGAAAGCAGAGAAAATGAGACGCTGATGCTTTCCCTCTGCTCCCTGCCTCCTTCTTTTCCCCTCTTCCTCCTCCACCTCCTCCTCATCCTCCTGCCTCTCCTGTACTCAGTCACCCTCCCCCCCTTCCTCTCTCTCAACCGTTCTCCTCTCTCTCGTGACAAAAGGAGGTTCGCCTGTAAACGGGTTCATCTGGGACACACGGACACAGATGCTCATCACAGATGAGACTCCCGTCGTTTATAAACTCCGATCATCGCATGGAGGGAAGCGGAGCTAATGTGCAGATGGATCTGTCGGGATGCAGATGAAAGACGTCTGCTGCTCTGCAGGCATCACACCCGAGACCCGACCTCTGCTTTCCGTCTTTGTCGTTAAGACTCTGCAGCTCACGCGTGATCGGAGAACACAGAACAGAGACTCGTCTCCAAAACCGAATCAAACGCACCCCACGTCGAGAGAAGTGTCTGAATCTGCATGTATGCAGCTCTGCCTTCAGCCTCAGTGTGACCTCGAAAAAGGACGTTTCTGCTTTTGTTCACACTGTTTTTCTTTTTTCTGCACATTTCCCGACGAAGACGCAAAACGTTTAGCCAAACGGAGCGAAAGCACCTAAGATTGATGCTCAGCCAGCCACAGCGCTGCTCACTGATGCGGCGTGCGGGGGGTTCAGCTCCGCCATGTGCATCACATGCACCGCTCAGGATGCATGTGATGCCGCTGCTTAAGCTAAAGCAGTGGCTCCCAGCTGTGCAGAGATGTCTGGCGCACTCTGCTGGCAATCAAGAGGAACTGCGACGAGAGTTAACGGGGATGGCTCACACTTACTTCTGCACATCACTAAGCCTGACGCAATAAATCAATTAATCGCATGATGAATTGAAACAAGCTCAGTAATTTCCATTTGCATTATTGATTGTTTTTCTTGCATCTCTCTCTCTAATCTCTACCAAACACTGGATGACGAAAGTCTAGTCTGGTGTGTTGGTCTCGGATAGCTCCACATTTTTGAAGAACAGTTTCCATTTTATTTGTTGTTTCAGGGGTTTTGTTTGGATATTTAAGATGTCTTCCAGTTGCACCGTAAAATTTTCAGGAGAAAAAGATTTTGAAAAGGTGTTCTTGTATTATTATGCCATTGTCATTACATTACTTCAAAATGATCTTGAAACAAAAAATGAAGAAGTACAAGAAAGAGCAAGAGAGAAAGGTGAGCACAGGGCAGCTGAGGATGAAGGTAGAAATCACCAAATGATGGTAGGTTTGGAGCGCTAAGTTAGGGTGAGGGTATCTAGAACAACGTCCACTCAAGACAAAACTAGTCGAAATAAGTCTTCAGCTTGATTTAAGCTCATGCAGTTCAGTCCTAAATGACATATCAAGTTAAACAGAGGAAACTTTATGTTTCAACTCATCAATATTGAGAAAAACGGCTTAAGGTCAAGAAGCAGGTAAAGCATAAAACAATGTGACCTATGCTGTCGATGTGGAAAACATAACTCCTTGTTAAGAATCAACTTGCTGTCTGCATCCTGCACAGTAAAAAACAATTTCCTCCCGTTCTCCAATGATAACTGTTCATTTGTGCTATTTGACAATAAATTTTCATTTTCAGGACCAGCATTAAGCTCCTACTGGCAGCTAATATTTGAGCCTGAGGGCGGCAGCACTAATCAAATCCAAGTTTAGGAAACCCGCTAGTAGAAGCTGAACAAAACTAAGTGCAAAATATTGTCTGCGAACAGATGGAAACACGAATTCAAGAATATGAGGGAAACTGGTGCAGCGACTGTCCAGAAAACACAAAAAAGGTTATCGATTAAGCCAAAGTGCAGCAGGGCAGTCTGAGACAGCAGCAAATATAGCAGCTGAGTGCCGGCCAAGTGCACAGTTATGAAAGCTAATAACTCTCCGCAAAGTATTTTTAGAGCTCACCTGAATGTTGCCAAAATCGACAGTCTCATAGTGGAAATGGGCACACTCTGCCAATCTGGGGAAGTGACCTCTGGGGAATGTTAGCCTAGAACACACAGAAGAGCGGCAACTCATCAACATTCAACACACACCGATGCTGCGATGAAGAGCGGAGCCGAGCGAAACAAAGGGAAAGAGGAAGGGAGAGGTCAGGCTTGTGCGGCAAGAGACAGAGCGGCGTTTAAGATTCAGACGGGCTGGTCGGTGTGAGAGGCGGCTATCGTTGGAACACAGGCTCCCCCTCGCTTCGCTGGCCTGAATAAGGACCCTTATATTCAGGCCAGCGAAGCGGCCCCCAAAAGCAGCAGCAGAGTCACTGAGAGCACCTACTTTTTCATGTTCTTGACCTTCATACTCGCCGTGCTGACGCAGGAGCGCAGGAGGGGCTCGGCTTGGTGTTCTGTGATGTCATCGCTCTTCACCTGCCAAGAGCAGAAAGCATTAATGGGGTCGGTGATGGAGAAACCGATAGCTTATGACGTTGCTGTTGGAAAGTGCAATGAAAGTACATTCCTGCCTCTGACAGCTTTTAAAATAGGACTTATATAATTTTTCCACAGTAGATTGCACACTGTGAAGACACAAAGTCTGACCACGTATTTTTGTCTACTTTGTAGTGAGTACCTTAGAGAAACTACAAAACTTCAATACAAGTAAATTATCAGCAAGATATTGGAGCTTAAGTTAATAATTCAAAAAAGTAAATAATTTCTTGTTATGAGTGAAATAATCAGTCATTTTTTATCAATAGTAAGAAATTAAGCCCCTACATATTCAGAAAAGTTACTTATCAGTTTTGTCTAATTTCAAGAGTACTAAGATATTTGCGGTAGAAACTACATCAGCTGGCGTGATTTGCTTTCACCATGCACTGTCAAACGATCCAAACTAATTGAGAAACTTGTTCCTGTCCTAACCTGTGGTGGCGCTGCACCAAGAACCACTGAGAGAAACAACATGTCAGAAGAAGATATGAGCGTAACTTCCTTCTTCGCAAAATGTAAACAAAAATGGAGTGGAGTCAGATTTTGGCAGTTGTTGGCAAAAAACGAAGAACCATTTGTC
Organism: Poeciliopsis paucimaculata; assembly: GCA_903067055.1. NCBI lineage: Eukaryota > Metazoa > Chordata > Actinopteri > Cyprinodontiformes > Poeciliidae > Poeciliopsis > Poeciliopsis paucimaculata. The sequence goes on from CAEGAD010012244.1 coordinate 103,151, forward strand.
CCGCAAGCATTAGATTCTTACATTTATCTTGGTTCTATTTACCCAGAATGCCCTACGCCATAGTCCGGTTCCTGCTTTTGGAGCGGTCTCTGGTCTGCTTGCCTCCACATTTGCATTGCGCGCCAGAGTTGACTTCAATCAAACCCAGAGCGAGGTTTTTAGGCAGACCAGAGTTTGGTTTTTTTTTGTTTTTTTTGGTTTGATTGCAAATTCACACCTTCTCAAACAAATTGGATTTTCAAAAACACATGGATTGACGTTTGATGAAACATGGCTGGTGTGAACGCACCATAAGCCTTTCAAACCTAAGAACACAGTGCCTGGTGATTTTCCCGTATCCCTTTAAATTCTCCAACTTCACCTCAAATAAAGAGCTGACACACTATTGAAACTTGGACAATAACCTGAAACACACATGAGAACCAGTCTAGGAATAGACAAAGCAGGCCAACATGAAGATTGTAGAGTGACATTACAGTCTGTGGTTGAATGCCAGGAACTCAGCCAAAGACCTCTAAAAACTAAAAGCTTGTTGATGGTCACTCAATCACTAAGAGGCACTTACTTAAATTTCAGCAAATATCAGTTGGACGTATGAACGTATGTGTAGTTTTGACCTTTAATTTTTAATTTGTAGACGCCCAGGATGAATTTAAAGTCATCAACTGAGACCTGGTGATATGTTGAGGCGACATTAAAGTGTGGATCAACTAAAGAAGCAGAGCAGCTTCATGGAGGAAGGATAACATGTCTGATGGGTTTTGTGTATTCTCTTGCATCAGCTATGAGTCAGTGCCATGTGTGTGTTTATTTATAAATATATATATGTGTGTGTGTAGGCATGTACCGCGGCAGTGGATGTCTCCTGTGGCTGCTTCTCCTCTGGAGGATTAATCTTGGTAGCTTGAGGTAAGGCATCGTTTTTGTCGAGGTCAGTAGGTGGGGTCAGGTCGCTGCACAAGAGGTACAAAAAAAAAAAAGGTTGAAAACAGAACCTGAACTATTGTTCTGAAAATTAGGCCTCTCAATATATATATTTTGTTTAATTTTCATCCACCAGAGGGAGCAAGTGAGGGTGAATTATTGGAGTGACTTGAGCTGGAATCATGACATTGCACCAGCATGCCTCAAAAAAAAAAAAAAACATGTTGTACTGAAGCTGTCACCAAGAAAATACACATTTATTTCTGTTAGCTGTAACTATGAGCAATTACTAGCAGTTTCTGCTGATATTTTCTCCAAAGAGAAAAAAACCCAAACAAACCCAGATCCAGTGGTTGTTTTATTTGCACTCCAAAGCTCACGTATTCAGTGAGGCATAAAGACAATCCACCCACAGGGAGAGCTTCACAAAACCTTCACTTGAAATGTGATTCAATGTACTGAGGAGTGGAGGGTGAGGCCCATTCAGGCAAACTTTGATAAGTAACAAAGGCCACAGGGAGTTTGGGTGCCTTACAGAGATTGATGAAACCTGGAAATGTGGCAAACAAACGTCGACGTTTATGTGCTTCAAAAGGACGCAAGAAATTACAGAAGCGAGCGCAACAAAATAGTGGAGTCTGAATCTGATGGAGGTTGAAAAAGGCATAGTTTGTCTCTTTGCTTTACTCCGATAACTGGGTGATTTTTTAAAGCCTCACTTCTGGTTTTATTCATTTCAAATTAAAAATACCCATGTTCCTTTAAAGCAGCACGCTATCTGGTCTTTTCATCATCATCAACCAGGTGAGCAGAAACACGAAGCCAGGGAAACGCAAAAAAAATAAATAAATAAAAAGAGTAACTCACCCCTCAAGGACGTCACTACTTCCTGGTTCTCCCCGGAGTCCTGAGGCAGCATTCTCAATCACCGCGGCAACCACGCATCCAGCCTCCATGATGCCGCCCTGCTGCAACAGCCCGCTGTAGAGAAACGTGAGTGGGAGGAGAGAGAAGCAGAGACAGTCACGGCGGGCGGGTAGGAGGGTCCGAAGCTGCGGAGCAACCAGACGTTAACCCACTCGAGGCCACCATCCACCCCGGCTGTAATCTGGGATGACATCATGCCAGAGAGTCGCGGGCTGCCACGGCGACCAAAACGTGTCAGGCTGTGAGTTCGCAGGGTGGATTTCAGCTTCTGTTTCCTACTGGACCTGACAGATTTCGGTTGAAAAGCGACTCCCGCACAGGTTTGTCCCAGCAGCCAAAGACCCACATTTACGGATTTCCCCTTTACTTTTTAAATTTCACTGCTGTAAAAATGTATTTCCCACATAAGGTGCCCCTTCTGTTTTTGCTATTTGGTCACAACAAAGATAACTTGGGTGGACACAAACATCGTTTTTCAGATGGTGATTTCATTTGTTGACAGAGATAAGGAATCCCAATAAAATATGTGCCTCCTTGTTTAATCATAAATTAATGGTGATTTACATTTTTGGGGTTTAATTTCATCCTCCACGCCCAGGCTGATTACTGCTATGCCTGGAGAGTCAAAAAAATCACTCAAGTAGAAACTGTCTGACAACACAAAGTAGGCTAAAACAATCTTAAAAAGCAACTTGTCGTGCTCCAATGTTCAGAAAGTCAACAGATGTAAAAAACAGAAACCGTCATCCAAATATGTTTTAACCGTCTATCTCGATTAAAAGAGCCAAATGATGTTATAAGATGATAAAATATTAGTATGTCTTGACAATCTGCCAAAGGAGACAGATTGTGAGATGGTGTATAAGGCTTATTCTATGCGTTGTAGTTCTATATTTGTAGAGTAAATAACTGTACAAACATTTCCAAGAGAATTCCTAGAAATTTTTAAGATTAATCTCAACATTTTTGAGTTCCTTTGAGGAAATTTACCCTTTTTTTTCTATCTACAACAGCCCTAATTCACCCTAACAGCATTGAGTTGCCTGTGTTGGTATTATCGTGTACCTGGTACACGATAATACCAAGTACTATCGTGTACTTGGTATTAACCTGATACCAAGTACAGGTTGGTATCAGGTTAATACCAACCTGTACTTGGTTGGTACCAAGTACAGGTTGGTACCAACGACGAATAAAGGTACCGCGACGAATAAAGTCGCGGTTAAGCTAAAACACAACACTGGCTCATCTCGTCCGTCTGAACGCAAAGTATATGTATACATAACAGCCTTTTTCCTTCAGCTTCATAAATAATAAAAGTTTTTCAGAGATCAAACAATTACTGGTTTTTATCCACTGCCATGGAATCGGTAAAATATCAGTATTTAGTTAGGATTACACTTTAAACCTTTTAATTTATGTCAGTTTTGTTCTCTAATCCCAGTAAAAATGTCTTGTTTTTCATTCACACACACACTACTACTTCTTACCCTCAGTTCAGTAATCAAAACACAAGGAATGTCCTGATGAAGCAAACGCGGCTCTCCCACAATTTTCCCATAACGTGCTTCTGGAATTATGAGGGTGTTTATCAGTAAACAATGTCTCACAGACAAAAATAGGCCCTTCCCAAAGCTCCCACCACTACAGCTCAGATAGCAGCGAGACGGGTCACCATCATGTGTAAAGAGTTCTGCTGATCAACCACAACACGTCTGGTCTAACGGGTATGTTAATTAGTCTCCACTGAGCGCTGCCGCCGTAGCAGCGGTTTCCCAGCAGCCCCTCCGGCTTGGTTATCCACTCAGCTGCTGGTTCTGGACTTTCCATAAAGCGTCTTGAGTCAGCAGGATGCTAACAGGCCGACGGGAATACTGAGCAGGTCCGACTCGGCTCCATCCTCGTCTCGCACTGTCTCAACTCTACCTTGCCGAAGGACAAAAAGTACATTACACAGACAGCAGCGATCCAGAGACCACATTACATAAAGTTACGTTATGCAACGGTCACTTGGATGCAACATCTATAGTCTCCTTATATGAACAGACAGTGTCTTGGAACAGTGTTTTGTCACGTTGTAGCCACAAACATTTGTGTATTTTGATGGGATTTGATGTGACAGCTGAACACAAAGAGGATATCTACAGTAGATTTCAAATTGTGTCATAAATAGAAATATGAAAAGTCTTGGCGGGGGCATTTGTTTTGACCTAGTCAAGTTTCCACTTGATTCTCATTGCCCTTCAGTGCGGCGTCTGAAATTCCTCCTATGGACCTCGATTTCTCCGGCCGAATTTCAACCAGTCAGCGAACAGAAAGCGCTTTGAACAATGATGAATTAGATTTGTAGTCTGCCAGGATTGCAATTTTAGCAATGGCAGCGGAGGAAGTAAAGGGAGACATCAAGTCAGTGTTGGCTACGCCTCCAAATATTGAGTCGTTTGGTTTAGGACTTCTAAATTCATAATGGGGATGGTTGTTTACAGCACCCTCAATTTGTACATATATCAGGACCAAACGTTAGCGATTGCCTCCAGCTACCAATTATTTCTCAATAGCTGAGAGTCCATACCCGCTGTCAGAAGCAACATGGGACTAGTTTTTAACCAGGCCAGTACAGAGGTCTCCTGAGTCCATCCTTACTTAAGTTCTCCTTCCACTGCAATCATAGCTAAAAGCTTCTTTGGGTATATCTCCATTAACACCTTTCCACATCTAAGTACTAAAAGTTGTGTCAAAAATTAGATTGAGGTCTAGGCCAAATAGCTAACAACCTGTGAATTAAGTCGTTTTATTGTAGCTTCTGCAGCCCCTCCAGGGTTTCTTGTGAAACTGGTGTGAGCTGTGATGAACACACCATCGTCCCCACTGGCTCTGTCCAGAGAACACTAACATGTCCCCAACATGGCCAAAGAAACGCACAAGTAGGTCTTCTTAAGGCTTTCTTCAAACAACAGTTTAATTCTTGCCACTCTTCTATAGTGACCAGATCTGTAGAGTGCACAACTAATCGTAGCCCCACCCGTAGCTTTGGATCTTTTCCGTTTCACCATGGATCTGGTCACATGACTTTTACTTCACAAAGTGCCGTCAGATGGTATGTGTTGTGAACTGGTACTATAAAAATAAATTGAATTACGCCCAATTGAATTATTTGGCTCCTCTTGCTCAGTTGAGGATTAGGTTTGGCGTTGTGCCATACCATTTCTGTTTTTAGATGAGGATATTTAAACCGTACTCTGAGAGACATTCGAACCTTGAGATATCGTTTTGAATCTAGCCCAAATTTCTCCTTGATCTGTGTTTTGTGTTCCTTGGTCAACGCAATGCTGTTTGTCCCCTACTTCACATTTTTATTTGCGCAATTACTTTACAATTATGAATTATTAGAGCCACACATGTATCCCCAAAACAATGTTACGGTTGTGGGTTGCTAATGAGGTAAAGACATTTCTATCAGCTGAATTCTTTCCATGTAGAAAAAAAATTTAAAAAGGTTTCACGGCGCATATGAAGGTACCTGACCTTGCTGATTATAGCTCATCAGACAGAGAGTCTGTTTGAGTGGTGGAACATGTCGTCCTGCACACAGCAGAGAGGAAGAGCTTGCATAAAGCACCTGCATGATAAAAGACTTGCAGTTTTTGGGGGGGGGGGTTTTCATGTGGAAAAACTTAGGAAATCTGACAACAGAAAATGACACTAGGCCTGTCACGATACCAAGTTTTCCTGAGTGATTGTCTCAAAAATTATTGCGATAAACGATAATATTGTTTGAAGACCTTTTTTACACTGATTTAATGGAAATGATGTAATAATGCATGCCAAAGATAGATATACTTTATTTTCAAAAGAACGCTGGAACTGATAAACAAAACAAC
>CAEGAD010012252.1:0-28898 GCA_903067055.1 Poeciliopsis paucimaculata
TATATACTTAATCTTTTTTTTCTTTTCTTTTTTTCTAATGATCATTTGCAGCTCTTTATAATCCATAAAATGTTTAGAAAATCTGCTGTGCATAATAATTTGGAAAACTGCATTTTGAGCTTTTTATTTTTGAAAAAAAATACTGTTCTCATTGGGAGCTTTGTTCAGTAAAATTTTATTTATACTGTAACAGTTCATTACTTTATACTTAAATGATGGTCAGTTGTACTGACCATCATTTGAATTGACCATTTAAGAAAATCTGAGAAAATATCATTTGCAAAATATTTTGGAACATGGTGTATACTTTTTAACCCTGAATTCACATTTGTGCATTTTTTAATCAATTTCTGTTGTCTATGGTTCTCTCAGGATTCCTTAAGGTCAGGTGCCAATGGTGAAAAGGAGTTTGTGTCAACTTGGATCATGTCTGGTTGGACTCTACCATTTCTGTGTTTCTTTTGGGGTAAGAGAGTCAGATGTTGCTGTGCACCAGAAATTTATGTGACGATGGCCTTTTCAGGTCCCATCTTTCAAAGGTTCTTTTGTTTTGGATAAACCTAGAACCAAAAAATCTTAAAATGTTTTTTATTTTTTTTATGTAACTGCTACTGTGTGTTAAACATTAGATTCCTTGTAAATATCACCTGTCACATATTTGTAATGGCAATGTAGGTCAGTTAAACTATTTGTTTTCTAAGTTAATTTTTTGTTAAGTAATGCACTGTCACAGCCTTCAATCAACAAAGACTTAACGGGATACTGTCTTGGACATATTGTAATATCTCCATTAGCTTCAATTTCCCCTCCATAATTTAAAGCTGCTATATGCAGCTTTTTTTTTTTAAATGCATTTTTTACTTATTTATTAAAATTCTTAACATATCGTGACAGTATGACATGATACAGGTAACTTGTGGATAGATCAAGCTCTTCCACCTCCTCCAGTGTTGCTATAGAAAAAAAAACAGGCTAATAAAAATTTGCCATTTTAAAAAACTTATATTTTTTAGATATGGTTATCTGAAAACAAGCAGTTCATCAGAGTACCAGATGTTAAAAAGCTTTCTGTTCCTAAAGTTAAATATCCTGGACATTTCAAGAAATTGTTTGGCATTTTAATATTATCATTGGTTCATGCAGGCATTCAAATTGCCTCATAGGGGGAATCCCCAAAACCATCTGACCCAATAGAATCCATGGGATTTGCAAAAATCATGCAACTAACAGGGACGATGGGAAATGGAGAAATATTTTCTCTAACACATACTTTAACGATAGAACACCAAAAATCTAGTAAGACTAGATCTATGTTATTGGCTTTATGAAATGAGCCTTATTTTTCCTCTTCATCAACTGTTGGTTCAGTGAGTTGTTATGATCGTTGAAGCTCATATGGTTGGAATTAGCCGAAAGGAAGACAAAAACTCTCAGCCATGGCTAAGTGTTGCACAAGCGTTGCTGTGTGTTTCTACAGTTATGCAGGTTTAGCATTTATGTTTAAGCAAATGTTGGAACTGTGTTTTATGTATTTGGCTTTTTGCCACTTAGCTTTCCTTGTATCCGCTAACAAGATAAATTATGGTATCATCAGCATACAGACAGGGCTTAACATTTTACAAATAATTTTCCAATTCAATTTAATTAATGGTAAACAGAACTGGAACCAAAATCAAACCATCAGGGACGTTCTTAACAATGTTCACAAATTCTGATTTCAACCCATCTGCAAAAACATACTGAGTTCTATCTGAAAGATGATTCCTGAACCATCTGAAAACTGAATCACTCATACCAACACTCCTCACATTTGCCCTTTTCACTGATTTGCTTGGAGTTTTTTTATTTTATTTTTTTGTCTTCATGCTGTAATAAGAGCCAGGAACACGGTTTAGCCAGTGAATGGATTCCGGACACAGGCATCATTATACTACTGTCACTTGAGACACAGTCATTCCACTTAGGTGATTTCCACTCCACTCATTGTGAGACTACAAGCACCAATTGGCTCATCCTTTATTGGATTAGGTCAGTTACTTTAAAAAGGCAGAACACATAAAATGTGTAAAATAAATACAAAATAATTTATTTTATATTTAGTATTTTTATCTAATTGTAAAAGTTTAATAGAGCTCATGTTTCACTTTAAAATTAAAAGCAATTTTTCTAGTAAAAAAGTAGCTATATTTTATATTTTGTTCCTCGTGATTTTGTAAAAGGAATAAAAAGGTATAACATCCAAGGAAGTGAATAATCTTTATAAATACTGCGTTTACCTATTTATTCACTAATGACAAAAATATCTTTAGACACAGGGAAAAAAAGGTTGTTTATGACTGCATGCCAGAAACATACAGCATATTTAGCAATGGCATGAACATATGTATTTATTTTTTTCTATCGAAATGTTTGACATCCTTAAGCAAAAACATGGTTCAAGGTTTTATCTGAGTGTTCATTCCAAAGAGAGAGGACAAAAAGATAAGAAAAATTTGAAGGTTGGAGCAATGAAAAGGGAAGTTTTAGTTAGAAAATAATAATAATAATAATAATAATAATAATAAAAAAACACAAATCCAAGCTTTGGAAGAAAACCGCAGGGAATGGTTCAAGAAAAAATACACAAATAACTAAATAAGGTGCAAACTAAAAATATCGGTATGCACAGCACGACAAACAATAAGGAACAGACAGCTAATAAACATAAGGGTTGGACTACAGTTAAACCACAAAATGATTGATGATACAAGTTGAGCAAAGAGCAAAACAGGAGGCAAACAAGGTAGAATGCAAGAAGTAAAGACGGAAGGTTAATTACCACACAGATTAAGTAACTCTAAAATGGAGCAAAAAATAACTGCAGGGACTCCGAAATGCTGAGACAAACCGAGCTGCGTGGCGGCAGCAGAGTAATTTTACAAAGAAAAAATGTATTTTAAACAAGTGAAAAGTAAAGTAGGAAGAAGAATTTGTTTTTTCACTTCAACTTAAGGAAATGTATATGTCGTTGAGACAGTTCATTTATAACTGCTCAATCCCAAGATATTATATTAAACACCAGATATTGTTGAGCTGCAGAGACAAAACTGCATTGCTGTGAGAAATTGTTAAAAAATAAGGCTAGTCAGTTTACCACCACTGTCAATTTTAGGATGGTAAAACACTAAAAGTAATAGCATAATTTTTGTATTGTTATGATGTCATATTTATAGTTTATGGGTAATTTAAATAAATATCTCAACAATTGAGTTAGTCCATAACCTATGGAAATTTGCACAGGTTAGGTGTAAGGAATTTTAATTGGACTTGTAATGACAGTGTAGATTGAGACAGATGATCGTGGAAAAAATCAAGCTCTTCCACCCCCTCCGAGTGCTATTGCCATTTGCAGAAATGCACCACTACTTGCTGGAAACAACCAATCAGAGCAAGGAGGAAGGTTGTAGCGCTGTCAGTGATTCTCATGGACACACTGCTCAATGTGCTAAGTGTGGAGAAACAACTTACTGTAACAGGAAAACTGTTTGGTGGCTGTGCTAACTCGCCCGGGCATTCATGACAGGCTCTGCTGTCACCCTTCGGTGTGAGCAGCGAATACACAAGACTGATTGGCAGTGCTAAAATACTCCTCTCAGCTCAGCACTGGAAGAAGGTAGAGGAGCTTGACTTTTTTTTCACTAATTATCTGTCTCATATTATACTGCCATGACGTAGTGATGATTTTAGCAATGTAACCTGCATATTTTTAATGTTATAAAAGTTACATATGGTAGCTGTAGGACATCAGAAAAAATAGTTTTTATATGTATTGACATGAAAGGCATCACGCACTTGAAATACATTTGTTGATAGCACATTATATGATGTAAATCACAGCCCAGGGCTGCACAGTGGCTCAGTTGGTAGCACTGTTGCCTTGCAGCAAGAAGGTCCTGGGTTCGATTTGGTCTTCTTCTGCTGTAGCCCATATGCTTGAATGTTTGATGTGTTGTCGCTCAGAGACAATATTTTCTACATGTCTTGCTGTAACAAGAGGTTATTTGAGTTTTGTTGCCCAGCAAGAATTTTTCATCCACATGCCTGCTGTTCACTGCATATTTTCTCTTTCTTTTTTGACTCTGTAAACCCATGAGAGGTTGTGTGTTGTGTGTATTTTAAAATTACAGTAGATCAACTGTATCTAAATTAATCAGGGCAGCTTGCGTGGCACCAAAAAAACATGTATTGTTTAAGCCTCTTGAAATACAATTTCCTCCCCATTCTGATGCTCAGTTTAAACATTAACTTATCTCACCATGTCTAGTTTCTGAATGTCATTGGTTAATTTGCTAAAGTGTCCTTAAAGGGACAGCAAAGGAACAGGAAGAGTCTAGTTTGAGCATAATAGACAGAGATGTATGGAAAACCTGTGGCTGACACTAAGACTTACTTGACAAAAAAAAAGAAAAAAGACACAAAAAGAAAAGAAACATGGCTTACATCTTGACTAAAACAGAAGCTCAACAATCAGTAGTGTCCTCTTAAATCTAAAACGTCTTTTTTTAATAACAGTAACTGTTACTATCTTAAAACAGATAATGATATGAAATGCAGCACTACTTTTATTGAATTAAGAAACTCTAAAATCTTTCTGGATTGAGCAATTCATTTTTATTGAGAACACACAAATGAAATTTTATCACGTAGTTGATAAGATATATTCCTGTATTTTCAAAAAAGCACATCCATTCTGCATCTCTGTTGAGTATTCATTTATGTAAACTGCATGCAAAAACGCTTCTGTGTTTGGCTGTTTGTATGCATCCACTGTTATGGCCAATCCTGCCCTTCATATTTGACGTGAGGTGACTGGTTCAGCCTTGATCTGAGAGCTCTGCCTCTCACTCATGTTGTCAGATGCAACAGAGCATGCACTTCACAAACAACTTGGTCATTGCTTCAATGAAGGTCAAGATTTAAGCAACTCAATGAAATCAGGCAGACCCTCTCTGCAGGGCATTGTTTAAACGAGACCCGTGCTTTGATTTGAACTGCTAATTGGAATAAGTATTTGCACAGGGCTCCTTGAACTGAATTTATTCTGTGTATTATAATGATATAATCCTCATCCTGGTGATAGTTCTGCATTAAAGTTACCTTTCTGATTCAGGTGCACTGAACCAGTGAATTTCCCTCCACAGTCTGGCTGAAGGATGGCCAACCTTACCTATGACAAACAAGGGGGATTAAAATGATAATCATTACTCTTCCAAGAAGGAATTAGCGGGTGGGACATCGACATTAAAGAAAAACCACAGGTGAACAAGGTCTCTGATACCCCCTGCTTTTTTTGCACCTTCCCGTACCATATCTGCGTGACCGAGGGGAGATTTAATTTGCCGTAATTACTTTATTGACTCGTTTTTAGAGCCGTATCACCGCAGTTTACCATCAATAAAACATATGCCAGGATGAATAATGTGTCCACACACAATGGGGATGCCTTCTCCTACAAAAGATCACAGGACTGCATCCCTGCGGTTCATGTTTATGTCACGCTCTCTCTACTTCATTTACTTCTTTGATAACACTCCTTGCGCACACCGATTTCCTCGTTCGTTTTTATCTCTTCGCATTAACTCCCATTACACCCTCTTCCACTCCAGCTCCTTGCCTCCCTCTGCTTTTTATGTCTCCAGGAACGCATGCCCAGCAGGCCTTCAGGACTGAGCCCAGGAACCTCACTGTGCGAATGGGAGCCACAGCTGTGCTGAAGTGTGAGGTCCTCAGGGCCTCGGGGATTGTGCAGTGGGCGAAAGACGGCTTTCTTTTGGGACCTCAGAGAAGCCTGCCAGGCTTCCCACGCTACAGCATGATTGGAAGAAGAGGTAAACAGGAAAGTCGCCCAAGTAGTCTGTAGGACTGATTTTAAATAAAAGAAATAAAAAACTGAGCTGAAACAAAAATGAGACAAACCGAGTAAATGCTATAGTTGTTCTGGCCAAATATGGCACCTTGAAATGATTTTATACCACTTAAACTTAAATATGTGTCTATTAACATCCATGAACATCAATTAAATTTTTGCATTATTCATGTGAAAGACCAAGTCAAAGCAGTGAGTATCAACAAATATCAAAAGTGGACAGTCTACTACAACCTGTTGGCAACGTTGACGCAATTTCTTATACTGGCTGCTCATGTTGCGACAGTGAAAAGAAAAACTCCTGTTTGTCAGGTGGAAATTTGTAAATAAATCCAAATTCATATCTTATGTAACTGCACTACATGCTACTTGGTTTTGGTTTATCACCTAGAATCCAGATAAAACATACTTAATTTTGGAGTTGTGATGTATGAAAGTATGCAACAGCTCCAGGACTGTAAATATGTTTGCAATACAAGTCTTTTTGTTTAAAAGTCACACAACACAAAAATTACCATAAAGCTAAAACTGTGAAGTTGCAGTATAGAACAAGGTTGTCAACACTAATTTGCATAGTTTAGTAAAAATAAAAACAAAAAAAAAAATTGATGATGCATCAAATAACACTCTCTGGGTACTTCACAGTAAAGGAAATGAGGTTAAACTGATAAGCAACACTGTTATAAAAAATGTGAGCTATAAATGCAGCGGGCTAGTACAAAAACGTGAGATTACATGTTCCACTTATCCTGTCACAAGCATATCAAAAGGGAGAAAAAAAAACATAGAACTGTCAGCTAATCAGTAAAATGTGACGGAGGGGAAAAAAAGTGTGTTGCAGAACACCACAGTCTATAAAAAGTAATAGCCAATTAGAAGGCAATCCTGAGTAGGAGAGGAGCATCTGTTCCTGATCATCCTGCAACTAGACGAGTCACACTTCTCTGTTGCACTCTGTGGGAGACAGCCAGTGACATATGCACGCTCGGGGAACCATAGTCCATGCACAAAAAAACATCAACAAAAATATACAGGTGCATCTCAGTAATATGTAGTATCTCTGAAAAATACATATTTGTCTGTAATTCTTTCAAATATTACACCTTCTACTTTGTACAGGTTCTCAAGTGTGATATCTCAACCCTTTATTTTTGTTATTTATATATATATATATATATATATATATATATATATATATATATATATTACAAGCAGAAAGAGCTTGAGTTTCTTAAAAAATTTGAATAATACATAAAAAAATTCTATTAAAATATGAAATCAATATCTCCATAAAGTTTGTAAGCATGAATGGCTCCTTACTTTCCACATGGACAGGTATGAAAACTTTGGAGTTCAGAAAATGCAGCAGACTAACCCTAACAAATGACTGACTGGTGAAACATCCCACTAGACTTTAAGCAATATAAATTCGGTGCCTCTTTTCTTCTGGGCTTTGGAAATTTGATTTTTAAATGAAATTGAAAGTTTTGCTTTCTTTGAAAAAGATATCCATGGTCCACTGAGCTACTTTTCAGTCACCTCTGATGTTGTCTCTAATTCAGCAGTGGCCTAACATAAACTTTAAAAAAAATAAAATAAAAAAAAACCTCCTGTATGAAAGTCTTCTGAAGCGTTTTCCATATGCCACACATTCCATGCTGAATCTATAATTTAGTAATCAATTTATTTTTAAGTAAGATATTGATAAAAAAAATTGATAATTCAGTAACATTTTTACCTTTTATAGTTCTAAAATGTCATTTTATTTGCTGATTAGCTATTCAATGCAAGCATCAATAAAGAAATAACATTAAAAAAAAAAAAAAGTCTACAGCATTGAGATAAGAACCTGCGCCCATGAACACTTGAACCACAGGGAAACGCAGCATGCTATACACTCATCCACTCACCTATGAATAACATCTCCATCAGCACAGATTCAATTTCCTGGAAAGGTAACTGCAGACTGATGTATGCAATCACTTTCCTCTGCCCAGAACGAACCAAATCATTTGGGATGACACTTGACTGCACTTGATAGGCCACCAGTTCTCACTGATTGTTACCATCGGGGATGTTTATTTATGCTTTAAAAAGCTTGAAATCATGTCTTTACAGAGACAAGAGAGGGCAGCATTGATTTCAACACACACTCAAGGTAGATGCAGCGCACTTCCTTTTCCCTCCACCCCCTGAAGCAAAGGAGTGATATAAATATGGAACGACATGAGTCCTAATCTACTGCAAGATTTCAGGCTGATTCGTGTAACAGCTCTTATTGTAAAGACAAACACAGATGAGCCAATAAAACAGCTTGTTCAGCGCACTAGAGCATGAAGTATGTCTTTGTTAATTTATTTTCAATGACTGGCCCACAAGCAGTGATTTAATTATACCTGACCTGCAGCCAATCAATGAGGCGAAATGTAATTATTAATGAGCACGAAAAACACCAAGGTTTTGCATATTTTCCATAATGATGATACATAACTATTATGAAAGATTATTCAATGGATTAATGATTGATTGTGTTATTCATGAAACTTGGAATTCCCAACCCCTCCAATTTCTTCAGTCTAGGTAAAAGTTTCATGTAGGCTTTTACAGTCACCAAAGTTTCTTTCTTTTTCCTTTGAGTCTGTAATTTCAAACAGAAGAAGAAAAGGAAATAGAAAACGATAAAGAGCCTTCAGCCAGTTCACAGAAGTCAGATTGTGTGCAGCAGAAGGAAACCTCATTCATTTTTCCTTAAAACTAGTTCAGACCTGGTGAAACAGAGAAGGTGTGTGACATGAGTAAAAGCTTTGCGGTATGTAGTGAAAAAGTGATAAAGTCATTTGAAACTAAAATTAAAAGGGGTTTTTTTGGAACATGTTACCTGCTTTCATCAGCTGACTAGGTAGAAAACAAACAGTTGATTTGGTAATCACAAATTAAATCTCAAATATCTGATTTGGACCTTTTATTCTTTGTTTCTACTTACACCTTGCTTTAAAAAAATGCATTGATTTTGACCTGTCAAATGTTCTTCAAAAAAAAAAAAAAAAAACACTTCATGTTACCCTCTCTGCGAGGCTTTGTTTAAATGAGACTCATGCTTTGATTTGAGGTTGTGATCTAATTTTCACACAACCTCATGTATGTGAGACCATGGCGTAATTAATTTGTTGTGGGAAATGATTTAGTATAACAAATGTGCTAAGATAAACACCTAAGGAAGGGGTTTTATTTAAAAACAACTGCTTTTAAAAAGGAACCACATTTACAAGGAAGACTTTATGTTGTAAGATATACTTTCAGCTTTCATTTGGTTCAAATAACGTGGATTTGCATAGCGAACATTCATTTTAACTGCAGTCAGTATGTCTTTGTATCTATACTCAATCTTAAAGCCGCCTAAGGTTCTAATCTATAACCAATAAATAGAAAGTAATAGACAAATTGGCAAGTCAGGTCCCTGCCTTACACCATCTCTTCTGCCATAAATACACACTTGCTGCTACTTGATTGCACTATTTGTGAATAATTTCAGAAAAGAGGAATGTGATTAATGACTTCAGTGTCTCTCCCACTCTCTGCACTCAATGATAACTTAGATGTGAAAATTGCTTCTGGTTGGTGTTAATTATCTTGCCAGCTTACTTGACACATGCGTTTTTAGGCCTGAGTGGTTGTCAGACCAAGATACTATTTTCCACATGTTAGTGGGCCGTGAGCCATGAGGAGCTGGAAAACCAACAGTGAGCATCATCTAATCCCCACAGGTTGTGGCAATGCATCAAACAAATCAAGCCCCATTGGCATGCCAGACTAGCAGAGGGGAGATACATAGTGAGGGACTCTGTCTGGCAGCAAATAATAGGCAGTTTATTCAGTTCGCGTTTTGAATTAGAGATTGGATTTTATTTACCGCATTGGAAACTCCTGCAAAAAAAAAAAAGAAAAAGAAAAACAATCCTTCAACTATACAGTACACTGCAACTTGCATATCAATTGGAATGCCTGGAGCAAGAAGTTAGAGATTCTCAAAGAGTCTGATGTTTCAACTCTACAGCTAAAAGGAAATTGTCTATTTATAACTAGATCACCCAGATATCACTGAATACTGTTCATTTTCCTCTTTTATAAATTGTAAAGAGCAACTCTTATCATTGTACAAGAAGCTAGATCTTTTGTATCTGAAGCAGTCAGTGACAGAAAAATCTTTTCAGTTTTTATTGTCACATCAGAATATATTGAAGAACAATTGTGAAGCCTTTTATATGTATTAAGTGCTTGTTTTGCTAAATCACTTGGCATTTTTGTGAAAGGTTTACAATTAAAGTGTTCATAAACGTTTCTGAATTTTTAAGAGGTTAATCCTGAATAAACTGCTGAAGCTAATTAGATTCACACCTGTTTCATTGAAAATGCAGCCATAATACATATAATGGGTGATTCATATGCCTGGTATATTATGGTTATTATTACAAATGCTTTGATACTTTTATAGTTCTCAAAGTGTATGTGGTTCCTTGAAGCAGGAGTGTACAATGGTGTGACCGAATGGGGTTTTACTGATAAACTCAGTAAATGATCGTATCCCTGATCTGGGTTGTGCAATAACCCAGATCAGTAAGGCGACATTAGTATATAGCCTTACTAATGTCTTTATTAGCCAACATATCAGAATAGAACACATGTATCTAAAATTCTTGAAGTTGTTTTTAATTTTGGGTATGATGTTTTTTGGCAACACTAGGCAACTCTGTAATTGAAAGAACATGAACTATTTGGTGATTTGTGTAAAGAAAAGCTGTTTGTAACCTTTTATCATAAACTCACTTCAAAGATCCTGAGGTATCCATTTAAACATGCTCAGAGTTTAATTATCCCATTGAAAGATTTCACATTAAACTATGATTCACAATGACTGACAACCTTAATGTGACTGTTGCCTCTGTTGAATTTTTCAGATAAAAAAAAAAGAAGCTGTTTTATGCTTCTGTTCTTGATTAAGTACATTTCAACCATTTCTGTTTCTGCACAGGACAGTATAATCTCAGGGTTGAAGATACACAACTTGATGATGACGCCTTCTTTGAATGCCAAGCCGGCCAATCTGAGAGAAGTGATGCTATTGTCTCCAATTCAGCCTTTCTCACCGTACAAAGTGAGAGTCTTTCTGCCTGTATGTCTGTCTGTCTGTAGGTAGCTGGACATGTGTTCAACAAGGCACATTTCTCTACTCCAATAATATGTCTGACCTCTTGACCAGTAATCAGCATATAAAGAGCTGTTAAATATTCATTTCTATTGATAAAGAGCTTTCTTTTTTTTCCAGGATAATACTGTTGCATTTGTAGCAGAGAAAAAATGAATTAATCACTGGTACAGTAAAACTCAAATGTCTCCTTTGAGCACATGTATAAATGCCTCTTAATGAACTCGAATATTATAGAAAAGTTAATTTATTTCAGTATTATTAGTGAAATTAATGATGGAGGAGTCTATCTCCTGTAGTATTTACCACAGTAGTAATCATTTATTTATGCTAATGATTATGGCTTACAGCTAACAAAAACCCAAATTGCAGTTTTACAGAAATTTAGTATATACAATAAAGTATTTGAGGTGTTAAGAAAGCTGCTGAAGCAAAGCTTGTCTGCTTTGAGGGAGATGTCTAGTGACCCTTCTTTTTTTAACAATACCCTACAGATTCTCCATAGCATTTATAACAAGTTATTCTGCTGGCCAGTCCTTAGACTCGATAAAACAGTGGATCAGCAGCAGCTGGTCACATGGCCCATGAAATGAGCCATGGATTCTGGGATGCTTTTCTGTGTGAAGATTTTTGAAGCTTTCACCCATAGTTCACACTTTGTCACCTCCAAACTCTCAAAAGGGCCTTTTTCACAGTCCTCTTAACACTGCAGAATCCCTTTGGACCATTTCAAAGCACATATTTTCCTTTCACTAAACTTTCCATCAATATTTTGGGATAGAGCATTCTGTGAACAGCCATAATTCTGGCCACAGTTGACCACCTTCCGTGGCTTATCTTCCTTGAACAGGATGTCAGAGACAATGTGATGGAAAAAGAATATCAATTTCTTTCAAGTTTGCCAGTTGTTTGTGTAGGCCATACAACATGAATTCCACTTTTGTTGATCTTATCCAATATTCTAGTTTATGAAAAACAACATTTTATGAGCTGCAACTTTCAAATAAAGAGATTAAACGGCAGACATAAATTTCTATGTGAGTAATGAATCGATATAAGCTATCAGTTTAACTTTTTCAAGCAACTATTTGATAATTTTATTTATTCAGATGGTTCGATAAATTGCAAAAAGGTTTTGTAACATCTTAAATTTTATTCTTTGTTTTTTTTTTCAAAATCCTTCTACCACTGGGTCTGGTGGTTATTACCACCATCTGTAACATATAAGGTAACAGTGCAGCCTGGCAAGCCTAAAGGGAGATAGTTCAATGTTTCTCTCTTGCACAGAATAAATTATTACAGAGGTGATTGAAAAGTTCAATTTGGACATGTAGTGAAACATATGTAACCGTAAGACTACACTGGACCACCTGTTGTCATTCTATAACGACCCTTTCCCGTCGTTCTTGCCTGTGGGAGTGAGCCCATATGTGGTCAGGGAAGGACTCTAAAAGAACCTTTCTTCTCCAGGCACAGTTCATTTACTTAGACCCACCCCCAACCCCTTCCCATTTTCTCTGTCACTGAAATTTTTACTCTCTCCCTTGTGTTCAGGCTTTTTCTTTGGTAATACGGTTGTGGGGGTGGTGGTGAAGGTTTGACGGGGGGGTTGAAAGGGTTTTCGCTGTGGCAGTTTCAGCAGTCTCTCTCCTCTGGGAAGAGAGCAGGTTTTTCTGACATCAATGGGCTGCCAGGAGGGATGGCGGGTGATGCGGGGTAGCAACAGCCATAGACTGCAGACGTCTCTTTTAAATGACTGCGCTCCACTCTGCTCTGCAGCAGCTCTGTATCCTGCAGCAGGCCTTACACCTGCAGCCACAGCGGGTTTGACTCCCACATTTATTACCTCTGAGATGCCCACTACATGCGCACCCACGTACACAAAACCAACAAGATTGCCTTTGACTCTGCCAGAAAGGTCAAAATACACAGGCATCATGTTTGCGCAGCGTCGGGCATTTTTCTGACACTCTCAGATAATGAGTCTTGTTCACAATTGACAAAACGGCTGGTTTTGTGTTTTTTGGCTGTTTACATTTCAGAATGGACAGCTACACCTGTTGAAAAGGTTAAAGAATGAAGCGATGACCTTAAAAACTCTTTGAAAATGTCTGTCCTAAAGGATCATTAGTTCCACCCCAGCTGTTCATGTGATTCAAAATATGTGAGAAATCACAGGCTTCATAATGAGCTGATGAATACAATCTTGTGTTAGTGCTGAGCTGGGACTGGAAAGTGTGCATCCTTTTGGAAAGCAAAGTCTCTGATGAGTTTCCCATAGACTCCTCCATCAAGGCGACGATTGCTCCCAAGGTCCCCCCCACCACTTACCCCTCCCTTCTCCAACCGGTCAACCGTGGCCAGATCCCATCAAGCTCTGCATCAAATCAAAACACTATAAACCCTTTATGAAGACCTGGCTTATGAAAGAGGGGAAGGAATTTACAAAAAAAGAAAGCCAAACTGAAATTGCTGGTTGTAAAATTGGTATCATGACTGACTAATTCAAGATAAATCACCGCAGGAAATGAATAGCGAAGGGAAGAGAGAGAAATGTCAATAAAGTTCCCATCCATGGGCTTACAAAGAGATGTTTTCAAGACATATCCATTGGTGTAACATAACTCCTGTGTGTTTTTGCCTTTCTGTGGAGCTTAGATAGGGGATTACTGCTATAGGCAGATCAAGTGGCAGTGAGTAATCCATGACAATAACAACCTCTGCTGAAACCCCCTACCTCCTCCTCCCTCTGCTGCTAAAACTTACCCCGCGCGGTGCCACATATCACATACCTGACACATCCTGTGTCTCGGTTTGTACCATTAGCCTTAGCATTTAATCCTATTAATGAACAACTCTCTCTCTCATCATGTTGCGTGCCTGTACAGATACCTCCTGCAAATGCTCAAAACAGTTTTTTGATGTGCTCTGGTTTTAGACTGTATTACTCATTCTGCCGGATATAACAGAAATATGCACATGTTTGTGATGGCGTGTGTGCGGGCGTGTGCATGAGTGTGTATCTGTATGAGCTTATTATCACAGCTGCTTCGAGGTTAGAGGACATTTTAGGAACTGGGGCTATGGCAAGGTTTCGGTGGTAGCTAATGAGTTTAGCTCTTGAAGAGTATATAATGAGCCTTCATTTTCTGATTCCCTGTTATGAATAATGGAGCAACTTATAAATCGGGGCACAACCAACATGAAGCATAGCGACTTTTTTCATCCTTGTTCTTAAAAAGTTCTGACAGCTACCAAAGATATATTCTCGTCAGTGGTTGATGAGCTATGCACTGATGTGATGGTGTGCATATTAGAGTGCTCGACTGATGTTAAAGCGTCAGTTTCTGCCTTCATAACTACCAGGGGACGTCATGCTTAATAGTGAAATGGGACACTTAAGAGGCTCCTTTTAATTCTATCTTGAACGTTTAATTAGCATAGACAGGACCCTCCACTTATTGGCATTCCTGGTAACGTCTAAAAATAAATTCTGTTATAGCAGTGCAAGCTCATCCAGAAAAACGAACACACACACTCCCACACGCACACGCGCATACATGTATATTTAAAGAAAAAAAAAGATGGGTTGTAAAAGCATGGTGGAGCATTCTTCCTCAAGATATATATAAGCTTTTTTCAATGGCTGTGTTATTTTTTAGGCCTTAGCTTTAATGGAAACCTCTGTGATAATCTAGAGAAGAAAGCACAAAACAGGAAACAGGACTTTGGGCCATCTAGTAAGATTGTCCAAAGATAAATGCTTCAGAGTATGCACCACTCTCTGGTACTGTTAAAGAAGATAAATTTCTCTGCTATAGGCAAAGTGGGGTTATATAGGATGATAGCAGCCAAAAAGACCAAACAGAGTGAGACTTATGATTTTATGAAGAAATATCTTGTATTGTTTTTAATTGTCACTGTTTGATTGTATTGCTCCAATAAAATATTAATTTATCTTATGGGAGAGCATGTGATCACAGCAGATTTACAAGTGAATGAGCACAAACCATGTTTGAGTGTATGTGCGTGTTTGTCATATATTTTTATCTTTGGCCACAAGAGTCCAAATGGGAGGTAGATTTTCCAAAAAGGAAATTTAACAGTTATGTAATACAGTCAAAACAAGTTACATTTGGTTGAATGAAGAAATGATCGGGGGACTGTGTGAGGATCTGATTTTCATCCTACACGTTTGTTTGCTCAACATCTTCCCTCTGAATCATTAAGAAAAAGGGGGAAGAAAGCCAGGAGAGAAAGGATAAGCTAAAAAGGGAGCTTTGTTTCAGCTGCTTTTATTGCCAGAGATCACACACCTGAGACCTACAATGCATGCATATGTGTAAGCAGGAGTGTGTGTTTTTATGCAAAATAAAAATACACTCTAATATGCACCAGTGCTGATGTGAATGTGTGTGAATGTGCTTTTCCCCCTAGAGATAAAACTGATGAGTGCAGTGTGTCTGCTGTTAAGAACTCAGATCTCCATTATTTTCCATCCTATTCAGCACAATCAGCTTTTTAGAGACTGCTTATCTCCTCGGCCAGCATCATTCGGAGAATCATGTTAGTATCACATGTTAGAACGTGCACACACTTAACGCAGAGCAAGATGAAAATCTGCATATTTCCTTCACCTGTGTCAGCTTGCTGGGTAGCTGCGCAAATCTGCATGCACTGTAGATTTGAGTTTATCTCTGGGTGTTTGTGCAGCAAGAAGCAAAGAAAGTAATGTGACTGAAGGAGAAGGATAGGTGGGAAGAGCTGCTTATGCATTTTAATGTGCATCTGCTAATCTGGTTCTTATCTGCTTTATCCATCCTTCCGTCTGTATTTGTCTAATAATTCATATTCTGCTGCTCACTGTTTGTCTTCTGAACTGCAGGAACAAGTCCTTGCATAATCTATTTTTGTGTTCTTCATATGTACCTTGATGAAAGACAGAGATAAAGAGGGAACGGGAACGCTAAAGAAAAATAAATGACTGGCATGTAGACTAAGAAGGGGCTGCAGGGGTTAGAGAAATTGCATGTTTGGTTTTTATGATTAGCTCTGGGTGCATGTCTGAAAAAAGTGAATACTTTTTTAAAAATTATTTATTTATTTTATGTATGTATGTTTATCTCCTTTCACCATTGAACAAATAAAAGAATCGGCTAGTTCAACAGCCATTGGACCTTCTGGTTACTTTGCAGTGACAACATGGGGAATGGATATGTTGAATAGATGTAAAGTGAAAGAAAAATGGTACGTCTTTTTTTTAGCATATAGTAATTTGAGAAGTTCAGTATTGGAAGTATGTGTGTCAACCCCCTTTTGTAGATCTAGACTAGATGCTAAAGTATGTGCTCATTTTTCAAAATAAGTCTGTCCAGTTGTTTGAAAGACATTGAAAGCGTCTATGTCTTTCAAAAAAAAGTCTTCCTTCCATTATGGCTCAGGTCGAGCTGTTTTGCAGTGACAACATGGGGACAGACTTATTTTCAAAATAAGTCTGTCCAGTTGTTTGAAAGACATTGAAAGCGTCTATGTCTTTCAAAAAAAAGTCTTCCTTCCATTATGGCTCAGGTCGAGCTGTTTTGCACAGAAACATGACAATTTCAGTCTCTGTACTTGTTGAGTTGGCAGATCGATGTCTCCAAAGTTGGTAATTGAAGTGAAAAGTGGGTCCCTAAACATTAAGTTAAGGAGGTTAAAATCGGTAAATGTAAAATTTTCAGATTTTAATTTAAAAAAAACAAAACATATATGATTTTCCTCTGCTTTACGATAATGGACTGCTCTGCGTTAGTCCATTGCACAAAATCTCACTAAAGTACATCAACGTTTGTGGTTTTACATGGCAAAATACTGCGTGAAAAAGTTCAAGGGGTATAGACACTTTCGCAAGACGTGTATGTCCAGGGATTTGTGTGAATGTGTAACTTTCTCCTGACCATGCTGATCTGATCTCATGGTGTGCCCCGATGTATGTGATGGATGGCGAGATGCAAGTTCCAAGTCCAAGACAGAATACACCTTCCTCCTGACTTCTGCAGTTTAGCTGCAGTGGTCAAGAAGGATTGCATTTAGGGGAGCGATGTGGGCTGGGGGATGATGAAGTGAACAAGAGATACAAGGGATAGGATGGTGTTTCAGGGAGGGAGGAAGAAATTAGAAACCTGCCTGGCTCATTTGGGAACATATCATTATTCTTATTTTTAGGATTTGTTGGGCTGCCAGATGCTCCTCAAGCACAACAAGTGATGTGTTGCTGTGAGTAGATTGAGAGTGCAGCGGCTGTCAATAGATGCATGGCCTAGTCAACTTCTCAGGGAGGAGGAGGAGGATGGAGGGAGAAAACAAACAAATGCATCTCATTATTGCGGCATGCGCCTCTGCAGTGCTCTGGGTAACCCATCACAGTCCACACAGATTCAATTGCTTCTTTTAAATCAGTTTGAAGCTGCAGCAGCCACATCTCATCTGTCTCAATAGCAGACCAGAGCATGTGTGCGACTCTGGACACTGCAACAGCTCCTCCTAGTGGTGTAGGATAGATTGCATTTGGTGAAAAAAGGCGGAAAGGAGCTGTTTGTTTAATGGCTGGTTGATTTGGCCAGATTTATATTAATTGTTGTAGGAGTGTGGAGCGACTTATGCTGACTTTTCTCTCTTCACATCTCATATTATTTCCCTCTTCACCTATTTTTCTTATACATACCAACTCTCGGCTTTGTTTCTCAGCTCAGGCAGCCTCTGCACTTGATCTCTGATGAAAGAAAAACAACCTTCACTGCAACCATGCTCTCCACGGCTCACCCACTCTCTCAAAGTTGGCACAATAGACGAACATTTTCTCTGTGGTTTGTGCGTGACATAACACGGTTCTTTTGGTAGGAGCTGATAGCTCTGAAGAATCTCTTTGATAATTAGGCTGATGGCAGATTTCTCAATTCACTGCCAAACGATTCTTGGTCCCTTGTGGTAAAAGCTATGTTGTTGTTCTCTTCCCTCTTTTTTTCGTACTCTGGAATTCCTAGTCATGGTCAAATCAAAGAACTCAAATGCTGAATAGGAGATATGTGAAGACTGCTGTGGTCAGTCCAGAAAAGACGAGAGAGAGAAGTTTGTTGTTTTCTCTATAGTGTATTAGTGAATCAGTGTTTCTGCCTTTTTCTTCTTGCTCACAAATTGAAATCAAACACAGTACTACATCAAACGTCAATATTGTATATCACTCAAAATTTTAACAGCATTGCAATCTTTTCACCTTCAAACTTTGTTATAAACTATTTGAATATCAATCATATAAACCACTGCGTTGTAGCTCTGTATGTGTGCTTAGGTTTCACTTCAAGGAAGTTTTGTTCAAGATGAATTGGCATGTTAGTTTTCTATTCAGATGAGTTCAGTTTATTCACTGTAAAGAAAAAAAAAAGACAGAAAACATAAAGTTAGCCCTTGAAGTAACAGTGAAAAATGCAAACTGGAGACTAGTAACAAAAGAAAGTAGATGAGTAAGGATAAGGGATCAGTTTGTCGCCCTGCAGCCGAACCCAAGAGCAGCATACCAGCAGAAATAGCTCAGGATAAACTAACACCTTAGGATGAGGAACTTCTCCATTAAACAGCGTTTTGGTAGGGATGAGGATGCAGTTTTGCAAAACTCCTTTCTTAGTTGGATGATGAACAGTAATCTGAGATGTTCAAAACTGATTTTACATCTCCAAAGCTTTACCCCTGACCTGCGTGGTTGTGTGTTCCTTTGGCTTCATTAGGCTGATAGTTCACTGATGTTCCTTGTAGAACAGTTGGATTTACAAATCAACTCCCTAATTAGGCAATTTTTGAATTGGTCCTACTTGATTTTCTTTAGGGCCATCAGAGAATAAAAAGGATAGAATGCAAGTGCACTCCATACTTTTGTCATTTTTCAGTTAAAAAATTATGTTTCATTTGCATCCACTT
The DNA here is from genome assembly GCA_903067055.1 of Poeciliopsis paucimaculata. Taxonomy (NCBI): domain Eukaryota; kingdom Metazoa; phylum Chordata; class Actinopteri; order Cyprinodontiformes; family Poeciliidae; genus Poeciliopsis; species Poeciliopsis paucimaculata. Next base: position 19,059 of record CAEGAD010012252.1, read on the forward strand.
CACAATTATTCAATTGTTGATCTATCAAGGCATTGTAATATTGACCTTGAAGTTAATATGAAAACAAATTGTTTTATGTCTGCAGTTCCCCCATCGAAACCGTATTTTACCACGGATGTGACAACACCCTGGGTGGCTGGAAAGAAGTACAAGGTTGAGTGCGTGGCCCCTGACGCAAAGCCTGGAGCTGATATCACTCTGTATAAAGGTGAGAGCCTTTCTAGCTTTCCAGCTGATTTCAATCTGACAACAGCTTAGAAAAGAAGGGTTGCGGCCCTTTTAAAATATTCTGCATTCAGGATCTTCTATAGGCCGTGACCTGAATGTTCAAGCGTGAACACATTTTGGAGGATGGAATTCAGTTTCAGCAATAAGTTCTGAGCTTTTCATATTTCTGGAATAGGAAACGAGACTCTGTGTGGGAGGACATAGCCTGAGAATTTGAATTTCCAATTTCCTCCTGACTTTACAATTACTCTTACAGTGTATATCACAAGTTTCTAGTTGCTCACTTAAACTAACTCGCGGCTACACTGCATGGGGCTAAAACTGTGCAAGACTCCTCTTTGGTTTTAGATGAAATGAGGTTAAAAGGCATTTCATTCATATGCATCCTGATCTATTCATAATTCAGCAATGGCTGTTTTTAATTCAGACACATTGAAACAAAGATGGTAGGATTCCTTATTTGCACATTTCAGTATTCACTACTCTAGTGAGAGCAACACTGATGCGTTTGACTCATGTGAACACATCTACAGACTCGTCTTATTTGTGCATCTCCGCCCCACTGTGTCTTTTCTAGATGGAGCCGATCTGACAGGTGAAACGTCTTTTACCACATCTGGCTCAAAGGATAAGCTTCTGAACACGCACACTGAAGTAACGTATGTGTTCCACCGCCTGCCAGACTCACTCTCCTCAACCAGCCCGCTCAATCTCCCCCCCAGCCTGCCTGGGCTCCTTGTTTTCCTTGTTTTCAAAGTGTTCTTATTTTCTCCATCTGTCTTTGCGAATACAATGAATCTCAGCGCGTACACAAGTCAACTGTTACTTGCCACCGCTCGATTGAATTAGCTCCTGTCAAATGCACGAAATTACATTGCAGCAGTGAGACAGAGCCGAACCTCGCCGGTTCACCAGGTGCCTATACATTAAACAGAGGCATAGATTGCTTTAATCCTGTGCGTCTCCTCAGTGTCACAGATAATAACCTCTTGTCATATTCTGAGATAACATTTGCACTGAGGAGCTGTGCTATTGTCTAGCCCTCCAGAGTTGGAGTCAAGGTCTTAAGCAATATTGATGTTCTTTCTTCATAATCACAGTGAGCATGCAGAGCAGCAGGCCTTGCGGGATTTGAACAGATGTCATTGTACTGTAGTTTTATTTAAAATACAGAAACTGAAACCCAAACAAGACAAGAGTAAAAGTTATTGTGAAGATTTCTCTCTGCGTTAGACAGCACATTTTTTGATTTATTGACACAGAGACTCACAAGCAAAATGTTATTTTCTCCTAAACAAAAAAACAAAAAACAAAAAACAAACAAATTCTCAAGCTATCTCATTTTTGTCTAAGGATTCTCTACCTACAAGCCTTCATTACCTTAGAATGGTTTGCATAATGATGACCTTATGGATTCATAGACACACCAAGCTGACAACAAGTTACTGCACTTGACCGGTTTTGACTTGCATGCAGGTTGCTGTACACTATAGGTCACTAACTGGCCAGCCGTAATCTGTTACTCCACCTAAATAGTCTTTTTTGAGTCCTGATGGACTAGTAGATTTTAATTGAGCAGCTTAATTCTGACAAGCACAATTTTGTATCATATGGTTTAGGTCATTCAGACTACAAAGCTTTCCTCTCATTCCTTTTTAGTTTGTTTTACTTCAAGAGTAGAAGTAAATACAAATACACAGTAATACCATAGATGAGCTTGGAAATTGCCATTGCTTGCCTTCAAATGAGAGAAATTGACATGGACAATTTAACTTTGAGGCCAAAAGAAGTAATTAATGTTTTGGAGAACCGTAGTTGAAATGCATTGAAAGACCCTTGCTTCGTACTTTCCTATTTTCTTTTCTGTGATTGTCAGATCCATAGTTCTCAAACTGTGAAAAAGCACCAGAATAAATTTAAGTATTTGTTAGGTAAATAGAAACAATTTAACTGCGATGTACAGCAAGTGGAGATTTTTGTATGAATGGTGTCCCAGTGAGCCGCTCCTTCAGTCAAAATGTCTGAAACCATCAAAATTCTGGGGGCACGATGAAAGTGCAGCATGGATGTATGCCATAAAATAGTTCCCCTATTCTCAGCAATAGGTAGGGGGCACCAGCTCTGCATTGACTGCACATAAAAAGCAATGGAAGACTTGTTCAGGTCAAAACTGACAGATACGTTCTATATTTTGATCCGCTCCTTCTACACCTTTTTTTCTAATGCCACCTTGTGCACTTCCAAATATGTTCCATGTTAGCTAGTTTGTCAAGCTAAGAAGCATCAACAGTAAAACTTCTGGTACCAACTGAAGTGGACGATGGTGAACAAATGCTGTTGGTGTGTAACACCGTGTTTCATTTACCTCTGAAGTCTTAACCTGTACCTGGAAATGACATTAACCATTTAATAGTTTCGAGTTGAAAACAAATGGGCTTTCCTAATTAATTTACTCATTGGACAGTTTACAGCAGACCCCCGGTGTTTGAAAGAACTAAGAAACAGAGTTGTCTGGAAAGATCTAAAATCTGAAAATGTTTTTAGCTATTTCGCCATGATTTCTTATACCTGCCTATTTTAGTAGTTCAGGCAACAAATATACCTCTCTTGGATGTACAGCCAACAAGCACTAAGAAAAATAAATGGTCCTCAGCAAATGGCTGCACACGCCAACCAAAAGAGAAATTATTTGTTTAACTCAGTGGATATACCCGCAATTTGACTTCAAAATGAGCCGCCCAGCCTATATAATTCTTTCTGTTAATTTTTCCAATTAAAACTATGCATTTTTATCTTCTAAGTAAAATCAAAATCCATAGCCAGATTTTTGGAGAGCTTACTGTATTTGCATGAATCCAGCCACGGTTACTCATGTTGTTCCAACATGAAAGAACGCGCTTCTTTTCTTGTTTTTGTGCGAGAAAACATACTCGCACAAAAGCATACTAAGAAAGTATGTTTGCTCGTATGTTTTAAAAGGTTTCAGTGTTTGGAAAAAGTGGTATTTATAAAATTTTGAGATTCCTCAGTTGAGATCATTCAGTAGTGCACAAATCACAAACAGAAAAAAAAAGTATGATGGCTAACTCTTCCACTCATACATAACTTCTGATTTTGATTTATTGTGTTAACATAGTGTTTGGAAAGCGAGTTCATAAACAAAAGTAGTCAGAAATAAGAAAAAGTCAGGGCTGCTGCTTGGAGAGCAATTTGTTATTTTCGTTATTGATTTGTCACTGGTTTGGAAAATTGAAACGGGAAGGTGTTTCCTATCTCGGTTCAACACCTTACAATATTTCACTTTTAAGAAGGTGTAGTAAGCGTATGTTTAAAGCGACAAATTAAATTGGTCTTATTTTCTGTGTATTTGGATGATCAGTTTTCAAATGAAGCACATTTGACTGACTCAAAGAGAACATGACTTACTTTGTTGATAACCTAGGCAAGGCACACAACTCTCACTTACTTTAGTTTGAAGTAACTGCCTTTTCAGAGTTCAGTTCACTGTTATTTAAACATTATTCCAGTAAAAGCAAGTAGGTAATGGTAGTTTTGGATCAAGTTCAATTTCCCCTTCCATAATTTGTTCCTCCACCTAATACTTTTGCATCATCCTGAGTTTAATTTTATCCAAAAATATATTTTGGGGATCCACAGTGACATCACTGTTGCCTTGTAACTGAGTTTTGTAGGTTAAATATCACTTTTAACTGAGATTGGTAGGTTGAAACATCACATTTAACTGAATTTTGTAGGGTTATATATCAAATTTAACTGAATTTTGTAGATTAAAAATCACGTTTTACTGAGTTTGGTAGGTTGAATATTACATTAAACTGAGTTTTGTAGGTTAAATATTAAAAATGTTTTATTTGCATTGTCATGGAACTTGACTTAATGTAGTTTTTGATTGTTGATTCTATGTTGCATGACTTCGTCTTTTTGTGTTTGTCATGTGAAGCACTTTGAAATACCTTGCTGCTGAAATGTGCTATACAAATAAAATTTGATTGATTGATTGATTGATTGATTGTAACAAGAAGGTACAGGGTTTCAGTCCCGGCCTTGGTTTTTCTAGATGGAGTTTGTATATTCCCCCTGGGCATCCCGTTGAATCCCGTCTCTTGCCCATTGACTACTTGAGTTGGGAACCAGCAACTCTTTGACCTTGCAAGAAAAAGCATGTTAGATAATGGATAGATGGAAGTCATATTTTGTACATGTAAACAAATCATTTCATCTCTTTGAAACTAATCAGTGTATATCATTGATTTAAATAATCTTATAATTCAAGTAGACATGAAATGTGCCCAAGATGGGTGCAAATTGATGCATGGCTGGAATTTAATATCTCCCAGACAGCTTCTTTTTGAACCACAAAAAATATAAATATATGTTCAAAATGTAAATGTATGAATTGGCAAAAGAGCTGAATTTTTGGCATGAGTAATATGATATAGTTTTCTTACAGGTTTAGGCTAGAAATTGTCAAATTTATCACAAGTACACTTCAGAGTCTCAAAAAGTACATCTCTTAAGTTAGCAGATTGTGCAGCCTACTGATCTAGAGTGAGAGACTGTTTAAAGCCTCAAGAAACCTTCAGGTGTTTAGAATTAATTTAAGAGTTGGCAGGTTTTTATATATATAATTTGTAAAAATTATATATTTTTTTTTATAAATATATATAAAAATCTATATATAGAGATTTTTATTTATATAAAAATCTAGATTTTTTGATAAACTGAAATGTACATTTTTCAGCAGCTGTAAGCTATAGTGGATCGATTTTACAAAACTAAAGAATTGAAATCTATAACTCCCGTTATGGAAAGAAATCTGTAAAATATAGTCTCATTTTCAATTGTATTACAAAAATAAACTAAATTGTCAAGGACTTTCCTACACCCCTGCAGGTCTCCAGTGTTTATCCATATCAACTAAAAAGAACTATGAGCACCGTTATTCTTTTAAACATGTTATTTTTTCTTTTCTGTTTTGTGTTACCTCTGAAAGGGTCACTGCTCTGAGATCTGACAATGGGAGAGAGTTGACATGTCACGCCAACAATGAAGCCGTTTTCCAGCCGGTGGTGACCACAGTGACCATGAATGTGTATTGTGAGTGTCTCTGCTTCTTTTCTCAAAGCATACACTCATGCAGCTACAGGCACACACAAGAGTCCAGGTGCCCTCGGGGAGGCCCGCGAGGCATCCTGTCTTGTGCACTCAGCCTATGCTAGTGGTTTGAGAAGAAACATTCGACTGGAAGGCAAAGTCAACACCTATTTAAAAAAAGACGAAAACGAAAAGGATAATAAATAAATAAATATATAAATCCCCCCTGTGGACCCAATTAATGATTGGTAGGGTCACAGTAAAATCTTTTTTTTTTTTCTAGTACAGTGGAAAACAGAGCAGTGTGCAATTACATTTTCATTAAGTCTGATGTATCATGTTTGACACAGCTTTTGGCCCATTGTTAACCCAAAATACACCAAACGATTATTAGACCAGCCCAGATGGATTACACAAGCAAGGCTTCTAGTGAATTTTTTAATAGCATTATAATAACTAATAGGCTAATGGAAGCCAGGCTTACCTCAGATATAATAAGAAATCCAGCCTTAACTAGCCCGGCAATGTTTGTGTTCGTCAGCTCAAATTAAATTTAGAATGCACAGAGGCAGAAAGTGCCTTTTTCCTTGTACTGATTTCACAAACCATTTGACAGCATGGAAATAGAACTGCTGAACCGCACAAAGGTTAGCTGGCACAAATGCTGTCATTTTCCCATATTGTTGTTTAATTTATCTTTTGCTTTTATTTGACATTGCAACTGCGAGAGCCTTTGTTTTTTAATGCATGAACCAGCGTGACATGGCAGCTATTGTTTACCACAGTGGAGTTTACATTTTATACTGCTGATCAGTTAAAGTAACCGTTAAGATGTTTTTCCTCTTACAATGTCTTCAAGCTAGGAACACCCTCCAGTCCTACATCTTCAAAGCTGACTGAACACCCTGATTAACTTCTGTCCAATCTCAACCCCTTTGTAGACAAAATCTGTGCTTTTGTTTAAACTAACCTACTCTCCCTTCCTTTCCATAAATAATATGCTCGTTCTGCGGTAAAGTGCCAAGATTGCAGAACTTGGGACCTCTGCTGCGATATTACTCAGTGTGCCAGCCCATCAAAGCCAGCGCAGTGGCCATTTTCTGCAAGCCAGATTGTCAGCAAGGTGGCAATTTTTCATGCTGGCCCAGAGTCTACAGGCTGCTCCCTGAAACTGATTGCAGCAATAACAAAAGCCCATCCTCTTTTAATTTATTTTACAGCATATATTTTATTCAAGCTCAGCTATAATTTATTTATATTTCACATTGTCTTATTACTGCTTGAGCATCTCTTATTTTTCTTTATGGTCTCACTGTTCCCCTTAATTCTTAATGCTTTCATCAGATCTGGATTTCTCTTACTCATACCCATGTTGAGTTGGACCGATTTATCAACTTTGTCTCAACAAACAGGGATACTCTGCTCATTATTTCATTTCATATAGTAATTAAATGTTTATGTATATGACACATCTCCCAGGAAAAAGTGCTGAACAGAAATATAAATATAGATATATATTTATTTATAAATATATATATATATATATATATATATATTTATATAAAATAAAGTTTTATTTATATAAAACTTTATATAAATATATAATTTTCACGACTAAACATAAAACTTTCATATGATTAAAATAGGAATCAAATTGGTCTTCATTCAGTGAAGTTAGTCATAGTCACAAGAGTACTGAATAATTTTACTACAGTAAGAACGACGATACTTTGCAATACTTCAGTAAATGTAGGAAGTATACAGTGTAGTAAAACTTCTAGATGTAATTTTTCCCCCAAAAAACTTACTCAAATAGAAGTAACTGAATAAATATAACTAGTTACTACTTACCTTTGTATAACAGCAACATAAAGATGTTTATTTATTTAATGCGAAGTCATAAAAGAGTAAAGTATGAAAACGCTAAGATCCTAGAACTGAACCTTTTTGGGCCTTACATGCCACTTATTACTTGTATTGAGTGTCAGCAGATACTAAATGTATTCAGTATATGTTGATGCTTTGCTTCAGATTCAGATTTCTCTGAGCTATTGCTATTTTTGTCTCTCCCTCTTCTGACAGATCCTCCTGAGCCTCCATATATTATTGGTTTGGACAGAGACGTGGTTAAAGCAGGGAGTTTGCTTGTGTTGGAGTGTGTATCCCATGGTGGAAACCCCCTGGGCACTCTCCAATGGACTAAGGTAAATCCTCTTAGCCATCTGCGAAATGAAGCTTTAAAAAAGTCACTCTGGCTAAATGAGTCATTTTATTTCACAAACCCTTCCAGCTCAAGAGTACCTTATTTGCCCACCTAAGCTGTGAGTCTCTGTAACCTTTTGGCTTCATCTCTGATTAAAGTTCTCCTCTTCTAGCCTATCATTTCATATAGAGTCCGTGTCTTGGTAGGAATGCGGTTGTGCCATATTCTTTCCATTTTCAGATGATGGATTCAACAGGTCTCTATGAGATGCTGAAAGTGCAGGACACACAATTTATGACTTAACTCTGCTCGCAGTGGCATGTGAAGTTATTTGAGGCCACACTTTTCAGATATTATCATTTTGTCTTACATAAATGAATTACTGGCCCAGTCATTTCGATAAAGACCCAGATCAGCTGATTGTTTAGCTGTGCATATAAAAATAATTATATTCTGGCACTTTACTTTTTTTACATGCAAGCTTTTGGGTTTAAATAATGCAGTTAAAAGGTGTAAACCAATAGCCACACAAGAACTTTATTTATTTTTAATCCAAACAAAAAATTTCATTCATATCACAAGCTGATGTTACGTATATCCGGTGTTTAAAACTGCAGCTCCAACAGAAATCGGCAGCGTTTCTCCTTTATTGTGGACTCGTCTTCAGCTTGCAGAGGTGCTAAATCATCATCATTCAGCCCCAAAACTAAACACATGTTCCTGCCGCTGCTCGTGATTAAACTCATAATTCCACTTCTCTGTACCGAGCAGCTCTCTGATAGCAGACGGCATGTCCGCGGTCCACAGCAAAGATATAAAGTTGTTTGGAGTTTGCCGAGGTAAATCTCAAGTTAATCAACAAATATGGTGAGCTGTCAGTCAAATTTCTTTGTACTCTGTTCGGTGTGGCTAGTGCTACCACTGAACCTAGTAGGTAGGAAAATCTGAGAACAGCCATGCAGAGCGACACAACACCAGATCCACTAATAGAAAATGAGTCTGACTGGGGCAGATGGGACCAAACCAGTTAGAGATGCTCTAGTGGAAAAGCTCCATTACAGACGGACTATGTTTACTACTTGGGTAACTTATGAAAGGACTGTAGTTTGCTGTGATGAATTTTATTTAGGAGCATTAGATTAAAGGCTCTGAGTATGACTTTAAGCCACAATTTTCAGAGATTAAAAGAAATTTGAATACCAAATGTTTTTTCACACTGTTCACAAACATGTTGAATTTTACAGATCTTTCACAAAAGCGCCCGTTGGAGTTTGAGGAGTTAACATAAAAAGAGAAGAAACAGTTTAACTGATCTGAAAGCTTTTGCTAGTTTCCGTATTCAGACACGCTGCCACCTTTCCCCCCCGCCCGTCATGTTCATCCATCTTACAGGAAGGCGAAGTTCTCTCAACAACCTGGGGAGAGGAAGTCGTGGGCCAGAAGTCCAGAAATATCCTCAGACTAAAGATCACCCCTGCTGACAACCAGGCAGAGCTGAGCTGTGAAAGTGCCAATATTGTCTCCCTGTCTCCTCTGTCCATCACCCGCAAAATAACAGTGTTCTGTGAGTGAAAGCAGAAGGCACACAATACCCTTTTCAGGTCTTACTTCTAATGGTTTATTAAAGATTAAAGAAAAAAGTAACAAAAATCTCAGAGTTCCAGCTAAAAGGAAAAAGAAAAAAGAAGTCTAATGTTAATATCGTTAATGAAACTAATGGCTATGGTAGCTGAAGCCAATATTTCTTACTGCCTCCAGACTAGTGTTACTTCATGGTTCTTTCGGAGCTGTTGCATTAATTCAGTTCAACTTCTTAACTGCACAGTCCTGAGGCTCTACAGATTACACAACTGTAACAACCATAGTTAATAGATTATACTTTCTTCTCGGAATATAAAATGTTTACTTCAGCAGCTATTAAACACATATGGAGTTATTATCCCTATGCCTTGCTGTGTTTTACCTGATTTTAATCTTAAGTTCTTTCGAAATGATACGGTATCTTATATAAAACTTTATTTAAAAAATACGTTGCGTGTGCCGTGTCAGTGTGGGTGAAGAGTTATATCAGTGAGCCTGCCTGTGCCCCCCAACATGCTCTGAAGTCATCATCCCTTCAAGTCATCCATTCAGGGATGCTGAAAATGAACTGCAGACTGTTTGCAGTCTTTGGGTGTGCTCAAGGCTGCGACAGAAGCTGCAGGGCACAGAGTAAGATTCCCTGCTGGAATTAAATATATATTTATATATATATATATATATATGATTTTGTCTTTAAATTTATTAATGTTTAT